>VZRJ01010167.1:3325626-3554830 GCA_013397565.1 Ptilonorhynchus violaceus
TCCCTCCCTCCCCCACGGCCTCCCTATGTCCCAGCCCCCCTCAAAACCTGCTCACAGCTTCACACAGAAGCCAGGGACTATATTAACCTCTTCCACAGACATTTGTCTCAGAAATGAATAACGATCAGATTGGACTTCCCTAAGTCTTGCATCCTTGCAATTTCAGGTAAATACTGAAGCCTCAACCAAGCTGTTAATTATCCATGACAAGTGCTGGTAACAGTGCTTGTATTTCACCCTGTCAGGATGAAGGAATGACCTCTTAAGGCTGATCATAAAAGACTTTGTGGGGGAGAGTCCTCACAGACTGACGATATCTTGTAATTTTACTAACGTTGTCTAAGTGTTGCTAGATTGGGGTCCTACTCGTGACCTGAGAAATTTAAAAATCCTGTAGTCATAGAGAAAACAGAATAAGATCCTAAACCTGTGACATACTAACGGTACACATTTAACTCAGACTAGAATTCTTCCTTGGTGACTTAGATCATAGAATGCCAAAGAAACATGGTAAGTGCGGCCCTGGAACTGGTGAGGCACTGGAACAGGTTGCCCAGACAAGTTATAGATGCTTCATCCCTGGAAGTGTTCAAAGTCTGGTTGGATGGGGCTCTGAGCAACCAAGTCTAGTGAAAGGTGCCCCTGCCCATGACAAGGAGGTTGGAACTACATGCTCTCTAAGGTCCTTTCCAACCCAAACCATTCTATGATTCTATGAAATGAAACTTTGCCTCCCTCAATCACAGCGTCAGACCATGTGAACATGAGGATCACTGAAAAACCTCCCATTTTCAAGTCAGAAATTTCCCACCACTGTAGGAGGTGCTGACTCAGGTTTTTATTAATTTGCTCCATCTCTGGGCATCAGGGAAATAAATTTTAACAAAACCCTCTGCCACATTCACTGCTCGGTGATAGCACAGCCATGGGAGTGACAGGAAAAGACAAAATCTCAAAAAAGGAGAAACCAGACAATTAATACTGAAAATCCCAAGAGATGAGAATGGATCCAAGCAGGTCAACAAGACATCAAGGCATGAATTCCTTAGATAGTCAAGGAGAAGAAAATCATGGAAAAATGCTGTAAAAGCAAAAATAAATCACTGGAGATGAAAAATTATTTTCAAATATGACATCTATGTATCAGTCTACTCAATCTGTGCCAGTGAAGACACTCAGAAATGCCCCTGCTGTGGTGTCTCATGGTGGGAGGCACAGAGAGTGTTGGACAATGAAGAGCAATGACCTCCCGGCAGAGTCAAACCCACCCGCAGTCGGTGCCGGCAGCCGCGGGACTCGGGGCCTTCTGCGCAGGCACTGAGGAGGTGACAGATGGCTCCTGTCTGTTCACCACCGTGGAACAAAACAGCTGAAATGCTTTACAGAAAGGCTGCCAGGCAGACCCTAGAGCTGTGTGCTGCAGGCAGAAACAGCCCCTCTGCAAAGACCACTCCCCCTGGCATCTCACTAGTGGATGGTGGCAGTTAAGGATACTCCTCACCAAAAGGGGATGACTCTGATTTTCTGTGGCCAAAACATGGATATGTAGATGTGATCTCTTCCTCACCACTCAACCCTTGCTTTGCTGAACCCATGAAGAGACTTGGTGTTTACAGGCAGGCTCAGATGATAGCAGTCCCACAGAGAGAATAAGAGCCCAAGTGAGGCAAAAGTGTACTTCAGATTGCCCTTGAACACAGCAGTGCCAGCCTAAGATTATATCCATGTACACCAAACAGATTTATACTATCCCTGCAAAATTCACACCAACAGACCTGAAGTAATGTTATGTGTACTGTTTCCACATTTTCCCTGGGGGAGAAATAGATTAGTTTGTCATGATGGCACTTGTGCCTTTTAATAGCAATCCTGAGAACCTACATTCCACTTTCTATTTTCCCCTCCCTGATGTTTCCCCTCGACCAAAGTCCTCAACAGCATAGTTTTGGAATGACAAATATCTTCTCAGGCTTGAGTGACTGCAGTAACCTCACATTCCCTTTCCTGGTGCAGCTTGCATATCACAAATTCACATAGTTCAAAGTCAGCCCTTGAATACTTCACATGCTGGTTCTGCTCCTTCCCCTCATGGCATCAACACCTTTAAGCAACCCCATGGCCCCTGACCTGGTCCATCTGACAGACTTTTGATCGACAAACAAGGACAGTGACAAAGGGGAAGGAAATGAAGAAACATATTGTGGCCAAGGGCTTGATTTCCACAGAGCAATGAAGACCAAAGAACACACTAACTTTACATAAGCTGCCGTCAGTGGCCACCTCAAGCTTGTTGTCCATCATATATGGCTTTTAACGATATCTTCAAATGCATCTAATTCACAAAGTGCTCTGTGTGAGGGGAATCAGGGTGTAGGAGACTGCAAGCTCAACAGAGATGGACGATGCAGGGGAATGGCATCTACCAGAACTTGTGATGTTGCGAGGATTTAGTGAGAAGAGCAGTCTTGTTCCAGATCCCTCCCATTAGATTAATTTGGGTTGTGATGTAGGCAGACGTTAGTACACAGTAAAAGCTGAATGCCTTGGCTGTCACTTGATCACACATAGTGATGATTTTACTAGCAAAGTGCCTATGCACTGAGATGCTGTTTCTGCTAATTGCCTATCATTAACGCTGCCTCCATAGGAACAACTTCAGGCCTCATCCATCAGAAAGACAACACAGGTTAGATCCTATAAGATTCTTAGATTCTAACTATCTTAAACCATAATGTAGGTACTCAAATTCTTGTTGAAGGAGTTAAAACAGGTGTTTACATCCCTAAATCTATATATAAGGGCTTAAAGAAAGCGGGGAGGTAACTAGAAACATATTTAACTCTTTTATTTCAGCTATCTAAATTCGAATTTTGGTGCCCTTCTTCCTTGTTTGTCATAAACATCTTTCCACTCACTTTGGCAGGCACAGCCCTACCATACAGAGATAGATTTTTGAAAGGCTCTGTTGGAGGCTGAAAGCTTTCAGCTTTCCACAACACCACGCACAAGAGCAAAAGGACTGTCTTCACAGGCAGATAATTTAATGTATTGAGGGGAATCTGCATGGAAATGAATGCTGAATGGTTGCTTTATTTTAACTTGGTGTTTATGAAGATGTCTAATGACTTCTGGTACTTTTTGGTGTTTGTTAGATGTAAAAGGAGAAAAACCACACAATTCTAATCCCAAAGCAGGGGATCAGCTTGTTTATGCCTATTATATTCTATTAAAAATGCAACACTGACTTTATCTCAAGAGATGTCCTGGCTTCTTTAATGCCTTGTGTAAGTGCAAATATTAGTTAGTGCCAAAATGGGATGCAGTTAGGTGTAATGTCATGTCACCACCATTGCTCATATTATAAAGAAAGTAAGTGGCAATTACTTTGAATCAGAACTGCATGGTTTGTTCAAGAGCTCTGCTCTGTATGCATCCAAATTTTTCTTCCGACAACAGGATTTCAAGAGCAAAGTGCAACATATTTGTACATGCAAGGAATAATATAAATGTGCTGTAGGAGCCTGTTTGTCCACTATTCACTAGTCATAGCTGCCTTTGACTAGCAGTCTGACAGCAAGTGCTTCCTTATCACTAAAACAAACAAACACACAATCCCCAAAAATACAAACTGAACATTTCTACCCAGAAACTTACCAGGCTTTCTTGTGGAAGTTACATAGCTCACATTTCATGTCCCCTCTTTTGATGGTTGAATTGACTAGCAAAAAAAGAAAAAAAAAATCCCTAGATGCATCAAATTTTTGCTGTGCCAGTGCAATGGATCATTCTGTCCTCTGGTCACAGCACATCATGAGAATGCAATTCAGCGGGTGACCCAGCCAAGAGAGGATAACAGGGATGTGAACTACCTGAATTACCACTCTTATGGGGCACTGCATCTACATTCTCATAAGGAACAACTGGTGCTTTTCGGGAGTTCATTCCTGGTAAAGAAGCTCAACCTTTCCACACCTATGGCATATTTTCTTGAAAGATTTATTCTTCTGAAAATCTTATTTTACAGCCGGGAACAGAGGAGACAAAAGAAGTTTCTTCCACTCCAACATCTACATTCTTTAGTAGGTCATTTGGAGGAAACAACCTGCAATTATTTTTCTGCTCAGGGTGAAAGCAGCAATGGACCCTAAGTCTTCCATAAATTGCCTAGCTACTAAAGCTGCAAAGTGACTTCAGAAAAGCATCATACAGTATGGCACAGTGCTCTGTACCTGTAGCAGCTGGTATGAGCAGTGTGTTACAATACCCATCATTTGCTGAAAATATGTTATTACTGAATCCATATGTCACTTTTATATTTAGATATGGCCCAAAATTTTCACCATCTCTGGTGAAATTTCACCACTCTGTCAAGTGGTTATGACTACTTGCACTTATTCTCACCTTTATGGAGTTTGGGATTTGAGATGAGGTAGGCAGACAAACAGTGGACAGTTTTCTTCGTAATAAATTAGAGCAATGTAAGAACAGTTGTGCTCTCTGAGAGATGCCTAGGTACTAAGGGGAACTCCAGTCAAAACAACTTTTACAAGAGAATTCAACAACAGAATCATAGAAAGACAAATTAAATTCTCTATTTTCAGAGTTGGATGGCATGCCTTTGACACCATTATTCTTGAAATACTAATAAAGCACTTGAATCACCACACAGTGAAAAGATGCTTCCTGCACATTCAACACCTAGCACAGAAATTATTATTATATGTGAGAATTTTATTTTTGCCATCTTCTTATTGTTCACCCTTAAACCAAAAGGATACTTAGTACCCCCAAAACCTGCTAATATCCCAAATAACCTAGGACACTCTACAATTGTAAAGCAAACACACCAAGAAAAGTCAAGGCTAAAAAACCGGAACTGTGACTATGCCACATGTTGTGTCTTGCTCATTTCATGTCCTGCTTTCAATGAGGTAAGCACTGATGCATAAAACCCAGGTACTAAGGGTGCAGTGTACTAAGGAAGTGGTTTAGGAAAATAACAATAGAAACGCTCTGTTTTGGCTATGCTTTTCATATTTGACTTCCTCATTTCTTTCCTGGGCACCCCTAGGTTTACTATTAACACAGCTTTTATGTTCATATTCTTACAAACACTGGCAAAAGATTGTGCTCCGTCTCCTGAGTTAGCATTAGAATAAACAGGTTCATTTTCAGAAGTGCAGAGCAGAAAATGATGCAGCAGCAGGAGGAATTTAACATGAGCAGGATACAACCTGAGAGTAACTAGGATTTGCCTCCTAGTCCTGAATCCTGAACTGCAGAACTGTCAACAACATCTGCAAAAGACAAACCCAAGCTTTCTTAGAATGACACTGTCTGAAGAGGGCTAAGCAAAACATTGTGCCTTTGAGTTACTTCAAAATTTCTGATGGTTTAACTACCTCTAAAGTACAACTATAGCTACAGATTTTCAGAGTCTCTGCTGTTTGTTTTCTTTTTTTTCAATGACCACAATGCCCTTGGAAGTGTTTACCCCATTTTGCTGGTATAAATTACTCACAGTGGTTTCCCTTTAACAAAGTCCAACACGCTTGTACAGATACAGATGAACAGGAGACGCAGGAATATTGGATGCAAACCAGACATACTTTACCCTTTTTTCCCTTGCTCTGAAATTTCCTGGCCACTGCATTTTGCTCTACCACCACACAGACCACCTTCAAAGAGTAAGCACCCAGCCATTTTCAGAGGTTGCTTACGAACTTGCTAAGTTATCATCATACACGTCAAAGGTATTTTAGGACACAGCTGAGTGTATCAGAATGTGCAACAATGACAAAGCCAGGCTGCCTGGCATGTTTTGTTCATGCTGTATGAAAACCTACATAGGAAAAATTCCAGCAGTGCTGCCTCAGTAAAGGAACTTTATCAACAAAGAGCCCTCCACTGATTGAGCTGTTTGATTTCCAGAGAACCAGACAATATCATCCAGTGAGTACTGGAGCCCTTCATTTAGGGTCACCCAGTCCTAAACTCACTGCTCAGAGAGCCAAACTCTCCCCCCAAGGATTTCTTTCATCAGCTTTGTGGGAATGTTTCTTTCTCCCATAGCAACCCAGGTCCTCTGGCACTTTTACAAATGCTGCAGTATCTCCACTGGGACCTAGAGTTCTCAGAGAATATACAATCTGTGGAAGAATCTCCTCCTCCAGTAGCTCACTCAGACAGATTTGAGCAATGAGACAAACACAATGTAGAGAGGTTTTCCCACAGGATGCTGAACGTTTTGAAACCCATGTGCTCTGTCACTTCTCTCCCTGAGCAGACTCTTGACTCCAGTCTGGAGCTGACTTGCACAAAGAGGAGCTCTTAGCCAAAGTCAGCCAAGGGAAATAAGCAGTAACCTCCCTCTCCAGGTGAACCTTGCATTCTGATGGAGTGGGACCTAGTGGTGAAAGGCACCTGCTGGTGCATATGAGCAGCTTTGCTCAATACAAGTTTGTTCTGTGTTTGGCACAGTGGGAAGGTAACAAATAAGACCTGTTAGTCCCACTGAACGGTGGATATAAAGAGATATATAAGTGTCTTCTTCACTTGGCCTCATTCATTATCCATTGCAGATGAGGTGAGGGTCTGTTCTTGAAGTCAGGTGGAGACGGGATAGGGAGGGCTGCACACCATGGGACTATGCTATTCAAGTCTGGACTGTCATGGAAATACGGAACAGGTTGAATTAACATATCTTATATGTGAAATTTTACATGGTAGAACAAAGTAGCATTTCCAAAATGTTGCGTTAGTGCAATACAACTGTTCTATTGTGTAGTTTTTTTTTTTGGCAGTGTTCCCTATGTATATGTTTTGGTTTTCAATAAATAAAGAAAAATGCAGATTTGGCTCTCTGTAACAGCATCAGTTCAGGCATCATCATCAGAGTTAAACTACTGAATTTTCCATACTGTAACAAATATTTTCTACTCAACACAAGAAATACATCCATGCAACAGAGAAGGACACACAGTTGAAAAAATAGTGGGTTATCCACATGGCAGTGTACATATTCTTCAGACAACCAAGACAAAAATACTGCAGGATATTTCCGAGAGGCAGTGTGGGTGGGAGAGAGGGAACCATAGGTTCTCTATAGCATGTTTCCCTACAGGTTTATTTGATCACACTGTCTGTGTGTGTCTTCCTCAGTCCTCTCAAAGTTACCCAAAATTACTGAATAATTTCAATTAAATTTGAGAGAAGGTTAAGATTTTTTTAAGTTGATGAAATGTTTGTAATTTTCAAAGAAATTTCCACCTGCTACCTCTCTGAGAGATATCAGAGTGGAAAATGAATCCCTTTCAGGGGGAAAAATAAGTCAGATCTAATGGTCTCAAGTTGCTGCTAAAATGTGATCTGTTTCTATTAGAAATAAAGCAAGATCTGGACAGAACATCTGCAAATTAATAGACTGCCCAACTGAGACATGGACTACTTCAGCGTTTTCTATCCTGAGGTACACAACAGACTTGAGCACACACATCCCGAGGCTTTTTTCTTTGCCTCCTTGCACCTCTCTGAATTGGTAACAGGACCAAGCTATAGTGCCCCTCAAGTAAAATCCAGAAAACATGTTTTTAAAATGTACCAGCACCTCTGTAACATAACACATTCCTTTACACTGAAAAGGAAACAGAGATGGAGTGGAATAAAAAACAAGCAAGACTGAAATGCTTGGTTTCCCACAGTATTCCTTAATGTCAAGGGAAGAAAGCATTAAATAACTTGTGCAGGCGTTTCCCTTTGTTAACACACCCGACATCTGTGATTCTGCTGCTTGCTGAGATGTGGAATCCCTTCCAGTTGTCCCAGCAGCTCAGAGTCCCGACAGAGGGGGCGATGGAGAAAATAGCAAAGGAAGAGCAGCTGTGAGTTTTCAAGCATAGTTTCCATTTGTTCCGGATGCCCATTGCAAAAGCACCTTGATTTTTTGGCAGTAACCAGCCTGAACACGTTTTCTTCAATTTGTTCCACGATGTGAAACAACATGTTAATGGAAGGCAGCACATCCACACAGACCAGACTGCCTGAGGCTGTGTAATCACCATCAAGCAAAGTGCACAAAATCTTTCAATCTTTCTTCAAGAATCTTTTTCAGCGGGACTCAAGATTTACTTGGCCACACTCTGAAAGCATATATTTGAGCCCAAGGACTGGATTTGTGTGATGAGGAGCTCTCATCAAGAGCTGTTAATGAAACAAAGGAAATGACCCCTTGGATCAGAGCAAGGAACTGTTTCACTCCATGTCTACCTGCACTGGCCAACACAGAGGATGCTGGAATCATGTCAACAGGATGCTGACATGGGTCAGTCAACAATGTTTGCATGGGTCAGTCTGTAACAGAACATTCTGCTCACCTGAGGTGTTTCTTCTTGACTTTTCACTTTGGGACTGACATGCATCCCATTGCATTGGACTTCAAGCTGTTTGAAAAGAAAGCAGTGATTGCCATTATTTAAAGAGCTTTTTTTTTATTTTTGTCTGTCTGATTTGTCCTGCTGAAATTCTTCATTTCACAACATTTTCTTTTTGCATCTTTTAAGAGGATCTCCTTTCAGTACCCACAGCTATCCTGGCACCCCTTGCTATCATAAGCTGCTGCACTGGTCTTTGCTTTGTGCTGTTTTGTGAGATCTGAGTCCATTTTTTTGCCCATAGGACAAATTCCACAGAGAATCAAAGTTGGCCAGGACAGATTTCTTTTGAACCTCAGACGGAAGAGAAGGAACAGCATTTTAGTGTGTCTCTAATTACAGCCACCATGACAGTTCATATGTGTAGCAATAAAAATAACCATAAACCTACCTAATCATTAAAGTAAAGCAAACAACTCCTCTCTGTATCATCATACACAGGTACTGAAGTTGCTAATAAACCAGGAAGAGCACTGAGGCACTGGAGGAGCATCTTTCCTATCTCCACAGTTTCTTAAACAACTTTAGAGGCATATTTTTATTAAGTATATGAAAGGCAGATGATCTTAAACCTCAAAAAGAGTCTGTATAATAATTGTGTGCTCTTCTAATGCTCTCCAAAGACCTATTCAGAGTCCATTCTGAAAGACAATAATATATCAAGAACTTCTGCAAACTTCCTCCTAATGAACACATGCCAATTTGAGACCAAGAATTCTGGCCTCGGAGGACAAAATAACCACTGCACTTAGTCTCTGGGTGTTTTGCTACTTTATTTCAGAGTGATTCAAAATCTAATTAAATTTCTAAACTCTAATGAAATTACAGAAGAAAAATCATTTAGGAGTATATTATATACAATTACTCACAGCTGAAAATTACAGTTAGCCTCTTTCACCAAGATGGGGTCTCCTGAGAAATCCTTGTTATTCATATAACGTATAAATCTGACATTACTCCCACTATTTACAGGTCGAAGGTAAAAGCAGAATTAATTAAACATATATATCCTGCCCAGTGGCTGGATGGTGAAGAATAGGGGGAAGGCTGATAACGATGACTGTGCTTCAAACCGCATTTCCCAGTTTGGTCAAAAATCAGAATAAACCTACTACAAAGCAGGGTTATATTAAGCCTGGCTTATTCTGGTCAGTGCTTTTCCTCACTGGAGGTGTGCTGTGAGCAAGAATAGTGAGGCATATGCAGTCGGCCGTGTGCAGTCAGCTAGCTAAGCTCTTTGAAGCATTTGTGGAAAAGTCACAATGGAATAAAGCAAACAGTTTTAGAGACTTCATCCAAATATTCAGATGTTTAGTTCCTTCTCTGAAATACAAAAACTGCTTGAGTCTGCTGATTTGGGTTAGGAGAAGCAATCAAACCAAATCAAACCACTCCCCCCCCTCAAAAAATCCAACAACCTAAAACTCCAAAAAACCCCACCCCAAAACAAAACAAGAGAGTTGACATTCCTGTTATTCCTTCTACCTTGAAGCATGGGATCTTTGCAGATGAAACACACGAGGTACAAAACTACTGGAGGTTTCTTACAAGGATCCTGATCTTTTCCATCCAGCTGGTGCAGAGATTTTGTTTGCTTGGTTTTGGTGTTTTCAACTCTGATCCCATAGAGAACCTTTGAACCAATGCTTCACACAGCAAAATAGGCCAGGAACATCAAGACATTTTTCTTGGGTAGAAGTTACTCTCTAGGAACTGGCTTGCAATGGTTTAGCAGCCATGGTGACCTGCTTCTCCTCTACTCCTCAAAAAACTGATTATGAAAGGGAAATATTCAAACAAGTGCTCTTCTCAAAACATTACAATAGCACTCGAGTTCACAAGAAAGCTAGCAATGCTCAAAGAGAATGCCTTAGAAGATTCTTCTTCTTCTAAGACAGAAAATCCACTTGCTTGTCCACCGATTTAGAAGAATTCAGTAGAAACAAATTCACTGTGGTAGGATGTTTTCAATTTTGTAAAAATAACTGTTAGTGTTTAAAGGCCCCTTAGAGAGCAAATCAGCTGAACTAGGCTGTGACTGTCGACTGTCCACAAAACCTTCTCCACAAAACTTTTTCAAGTGCAGTTTGTTTATATGTTGAACTTAAACCCAAAAAAAGGAAGTTCTGTTTGCAAATGTAACTGCTCAGGATGTGACTGTAGTTTCTCAATAATCATGTGACCTGCTTTAGGTTGGTTGGTTTTTTTTTTTTTTAATTTTAAGACACTGCAGAAGAGCAAAATTCAGAAAAACTTGGATGAAACCACTCTGTTATCAAAACATCATAATGACCTTGCGAACAAGCTGGATATCAGTCCTAACAGCATTTCTTCTCTTAGGTAAGCGATCTAATGTATTTGTTTTCCATTTTTTTTTTAGAACTTTTTTTTCTGAGCTTGGTGGGCTTATTTATTCCCCAGCCTAATTGTATATATGTTGTTTAAAACTTTGTTCCCCGGAGAACAAAACATTTGTTGAGCCAAAGGGGTATTTTGCTGAGTTTTCCAGCTCACATTTCCTACTCTGGGGGCGAAGGGGTCAGATGTGAGCAATCCAGAAGACACCATGAAGTTAAACGCCTGCAGCTTCGCAGATGAGATGGCAGAGCTGCTGAGCACCCTGCTTGGCACTGTACAGGAAATAGTACTTCAGTAGAGTACGAGGGAAAAGTTGAGCTGTGTGCATGTGGACTGCAAGCCACTTTTGGGTGCTGTGACTCTTCCTTCCTGAACTTTCAAGCTCCTGACTCACACTGCTTCTAATGCTCCCTGCCAGCCCAAAACAGGGTTTTCTCACAACTTGTTTCTTACTTCATGCTTACTCATCTCCACTTTGTGCAGGGAAGAAGTGGGGCTCACGGCTAGGAAGCTCCAGCAGGAGCATGTTGATGCTGGGACAGTATGGGCTAACACACTGTGGGGAGGAGGGAGCTGGCAGCCGTTCCATGGGCTACCGCAGTCCCAGGACGTTTGGTAATGGGGCAGGCACCACCCTCTGGTGGCAAAAGCTTCGTCTTTTACCTAATGAGCTCCTCTTATACTACCCTGCTTCATGCAGACATTCATAGCAAATCACCATCTACACTTGGGGAATCCGACCAGGGTAGTTTGCCCCACCTGAGACATTCAGACCAGTTATTCCAGCCTGCATTCACTGGATATCCACTCCTGCCTCACTTTCTGCAAAGCTGTCCACAGATCTACAGCAGCGCTCCACCCTCCGTGTACCCACTCTCACGCTGCACACAAGAATTTGTTGCTCTCATTTCTGTTTTCATTGGTCCTTCAAGCTCTCTACACCTTTCTACAGACACTTCCAAGACTCCAGGGCAGTGCAGACTGTCCAGCACTTACAATATGGGTAACCAACCATTCTTAGAGATGTGAAGTCAGTCATGACAGCTCCCTAGTGACTGACCAGTTACAGCTCAGCAATCAAATAGCAGAAGTCCTGTCAATACAGTGGTACTTCTTAGAGCAAAGAGATGCAGGCTCAGGAGCAGCGAGACCTGTTCAACAATAAAAGGCACTTTGCAACAGATAAAGGGAAAATGCCTCCAAGTGTTCACATGGAAAGGTACAGGCAACCTGTATGCCTTGGATGGAGCTGTACCTGGCACGGACTACAGCTCAACAAATTCCTGTCTCTGTGTAAGAGTTGCTCCTGTCCTCGTCTATTATTAGAGTGACAGATTTTGCCTCTGAGTTCCAGTGAAGGCACTCATCGGCTTCGATGCCAAAAGCACCTATATTACAAAACTTACATATGGCTGGAAATTTTGCTACACTAAATACCAGCCAAAATACTTTTCAGTTTTATATGTTGGTTTTCAGGAATGGTTTCCAGCAGGATAATTGCCTGTAACCTCTTTGTTGTCATGGGCATTCCTTACTTGACTCTGCAGTTGCTCAGGTACCTGCTGTGAGCCATCCCATTTTTTCTGCCTCTGGGTTTCCCAGGTATTTGCTTCCTTTCCTATTTGCTGCCTCAGTTATAAATGGCACTGGGCTCCTGGCTGCTGCAATGCCACAGGACAGCCATTATCTGCTGCAATGAGTTGGGAAAGGAAGGGAGAAGAAAGTCACATGGAAGCAGGAGGCAACAAGCAAAGGGACTAAGGCATGTGCTCTGTACTGAGAAAGATGAGGCACACTGCTGTTTATCGCTGCAGGTTATGGCTGGGAGTGGTTTGCAATACCTAATCAGGTGGGGAAATTCCTGCTCCCTGATCTTATGCCCAAATTGCATTCTGCACCATTTTCCTCGCGGCGCTGACCTCTGGGAAGGCACCGCGTGAGCAGAGCTGTGTCGCAGAGAGCACAGGGACAGCAGTGTGCCTCAGAAGCTGTTTTCTGCTTGGCTCAGTTCTGTGTGCAGCAGGTCTGGGGAGGGCTAAGTCTGCCCAGAGTTACATCAAGATCACAGACTAGAGGCTCCCAGCCCCGTGTATGTATCTGCGGGTCCATCACTTGCTCAGCAGCTCTACCTTGCAGTGGGTAGCCACACTGGCAGAGGACTGTGTGTGCAGCTGGCAGTAAGAGCTTCCCTTGCTGTGCGCCTGGCTCCAGCACAGCTCACCCAGCCCAGCTCCTCCCGCAGGTTCCCTCAGCAGATTCCCAGTTACTCTTCCTCCATTGCCCCCACCTCTAAAGCAGGACCCATCCAGCCTGCAGTCTCATCTTCAGACTCTGCCAACATCACGCTCACCAAGATGTTCCCCCAGCAGCTGGAGACGCAGCCCGCGTGTCTCACCAGCCTGGTGCTGCCAGAGCCTCAGGGACACATCTCCATCACAGTGCCAGCTGCACGCTGTGCCTGAGCCAGGCACACAGCACAGGGGAAAGAGCACCATCAGTTGCTTCGAGGCTCTTTGAAAAATGATCCACAAGTCACTCAAGTATGGATATCAAGTTCACCTGCAAGGTTCTTCCACACAGAAGCAAATGCTCTGCAAGTCCAGAGGGTTTATTCAAGATGTGAGAGGCTAAACCCTGTACAGAGAGAGTCAGAAAGAGAGCACTGGGACTAGAGCACTGCAGAGTTTAAGGCATCATTTCTAACCTCCCTGAACTGGGAGGTTTGTGTACATCCCCAAAAATCTAAGCTGAAGATGAGATCAAGATCAAACAGGAAAACATGTATATTTGAATTAGTTAATCCACCTCTTTCCACCCAAGAAGAAACTGAACCAAACAGAATCCACCTAACACTGTCTTTGAAAGCAAACGGTATTTAAGCAGCATTCAGTAAATGATATTAAACCTTAATTAAAAGCATATTGAAAATATGAATTGAAAATATTCTCTTTAGTCTTGTGGGTTTTCAGAAATTTCCCTCCCTTTTAAAAAAGAAACTAATAATTTAATCTCAATATATTAAACTGACCTACATAAAATATTCCATGTAAAATATTATTTCTGCCATAAAACACATAATCTGTCACTGGTTTAATTCCATTAGAAAGCATACATTAAGGTCTATGTATTATGATCATTAGGATAATAAAAGTAATACAATATCACTTTTATTATGTTTGAATTTAAAACATTCTTCATATGAGCACAAAGAATAATTAAGGGGATGGAAGAAAGGTGGTTTTTTTAAATTTATAATGAAATAAAATCACAGGCGAGAGCAAAGAGACTGATTTTTAACATGGAAAAACAGAAGCTATGCTTTTTACACCCACTGTGTGGTCTTAGACCTTTTTTTTCACTTAAAATTTCCATATCTTTATAACTTTGATTTTGGTCATTTAGCATAGCCACTATAACCATAGATTCCCCACCCCTTACAAATCCTTCTCTGAGTGTCATAGAGGTTTTGGAGAGAAAACACTTCTACTTGTAGAAAATACATTTCCAGACGTTTTCATTATGAAGAAAAGTTTGGCCAAAAAAAAAAAAGGACTTTCAGCTCTGTATTATAGTTCCCAGAATACATTTACTTTAAAAATCAAGATTTTTTTTTAAGACCTTCTCCAGATTTTTGAAGCTTGGTTTGTAATTTATTAAAATTTGGGAATAGAAATGTAGAAGCCCCAGGGCCCACACTCAGCTCAAGAGAGTTTTCGCAGTCTGAAAAGCAGACACAAGATGGATTTCTGCAAAGATACCAAAATGCTTTGTTTTGGAATGTAACGACTATGCATTAAGTTTAAAAGCAACCATGTCTCTAGCATTCATTTTACTGGACACCAAATAAAAGCACAGGCCCCAAAACCTCAAGAAAATAGAAGTATTTCTCCACAAGAAGTGGAGGAGAGGAGGTGAGACATACAATGTTGGACACCTTAAGAGTAGAAAAACTGAGTGCATTTAAGACATTAAATTCTACTTGGGTTTCAGTCAGATGATATTCCCTCACAATTCCCTGCTATGGTGGGGAATGCCAATGAAAAGATGAAGTTGTGTGCAAAGCAGCTGTGTTCCCACCAGGTGCCATAGAGCCAAAGAGCAATGACTCCATGTTCTGTCTGAAGCATGTGCAGGAGACAAAAATTCAGCAGCATACTGGTTTAAAATGCAGGAGTCATGTGTGCCTTTAAAGCCTTCTCATGGTCCCAGCACCTCATGCAGCTACACATCAGTTACATCATTTGGAGCTACTTGAAAAGGCTTTGGTGGAAATATCCTTGCACTGAAAAAAACCATTTCAGAGTACATTTGTAACAATTTCCTACAATCACCAAGCAATATTAAAACTAAACATGATCTCTCCTTTTTCTTAATTTCTTTTTAAAGTGTTGAATCTGTTTTCTTTGTAAAGTATGTGGGAATGAATTGTTTTCTTCCAAGCTATTCCAGTCTGAGGGCCTGCACACTCCAAGCATCAGGCAGCACAACTCAGTGGCTTTACAGAGATGGGGAGGGCCAGGAGGTGCCCCTTTCATGAACAGGGAACTTGGCATAGAAGTCTCTGTAAAGGTTTGCTTCCAGCCCACAAAGTTTTCTTGCAAGAGGAAAAGATTCTCTGCCAGCAATAAATCACATTTTGAAGACTGGAACTATTGGCTGGATTGGGATTCACATTTTTTGAAAAGGGGTGTTGGGCTGTGTCATATCCTCACTTATTAGAATGTCTTATTAGCTCTGGTGCATCTGCAATCTTTTTCTTGATTTATAGCAACTTTTCTTGCATAGAGCTCTGAAGCTTTGTAGTGAGGAAACCATGGAACAGAAACAGTGTTAAGACAATTTGGAATTATATTTTCTGTTCTGGTCAAAAACTGGCACAGTGTGGCAACATTTCTAGTATGCCCTCATTAACTCGACTGATAACACTTCACTACTGCAGGAAGCCTCAGATTCTATCTCAGGATTTATTAGAATCACCTATCCCCTTGGATATAGCCAGGTATGGCAATCTGCTCAGTGTCCTAACAGGCTAAAATATTTCCATTCCAGATTTTTGGAGAGCAAAGGTATGTGCTTCTGGAAACCCAGAGGAGGAAATAGGTGAGTTCATGGTGAGATTTTCGCTTCCGGACAGAAGTTAGAGGCAAAATAACAAAACTGAATGTCCTTAGAAGACTTTATGTGCTTTTGATGTGTGGAAGATAAGCATCCGATTGTGTGTTTGTATTAGCCTAGCTCAGTAAGAGTCCTGTCACGTGACTGACACTTGAAATTACTTTTAGGTTAGCATAATGAGTGTAGAGAGGACAGAGTGTGGAACTCAGATCCTGAACACAAGCACCTTCCTGCCTGATGTATGAAAGAGGAATCTTATGTACACACAGCGATGCAAAATCACAGCTTGGCTCACAGTTTACACTTAAAAATTCTACTGCTTCCTGCCAGCAAAGACTTAGAGAGGCAGAATAGCTGGACAGGGAGGGACTGGGATGTGGAGATGTGCGTGCGCAGCTATGGGAAGCAGCAATAGGAATTTGGAAGGATACAGAGTGGCAAAGGTGTGGGGATGGGGGATTTTGCTTTTGGGGGAAAAAGTAGAGTCCCAAGTCTAAAACTCAGCTGAGGCCTGCACACACCAAAGGGTGAAGTTGTTCATTATCCTAAAAGTCCCTCAAGCCCCTTAGCCATGGGTTCACATGGCTTCATGGTATGCAGGGGTTTGAAAGAGTAGACTCAGACTCTTCTCAGCTACTTAGTCTGGCTCAGCACTTATTTTTAGGGATGAATTTAAACTTTGTCACATCTGAAACACAAAGACAGTATTTATTACTTAATGGTGTATACTCACAGACTTGTTTTAATTTGCAGATTACACATATGTTATTATAGGAGTTACTCTGGGAGCATTTATAGCAATTGGTTTTGTAGCTGTAATAATCTGCATGATCAAATCCAAAATGATTGACAGTGTCTTTAGAGGTAAGAAAATAATACTCCTGATCCCTTATCCAGAGATCTAACTCTCCTCATCTTCTTATACAGTAGATTTGAGCTTCAGTTTTAGGAATTGTGTATGTACAACAGTCTCATTTTCCTATGAAGAAGTATTTTAAGTGTCTGAATTGCTGGACTGCCTAGAACTGCAGATTCACATTTCAGTATAACCAATTCTGCTCTTTAGCCTCAAAGTTGTTTCTCACTACACTCTGGGGATATGGTTCAACCAAGCTCGAAAGAGTCAAAATATTACCTAAGATACAGCTCTGAGAAAATTGTCATGAGATAATCCAGCTGGAAGAATCAAGAAGGGCTTTAGGAAAGTTGCATGACACCACTAATGTCAAAGAGCTTTGCCTCAGAAAGGATGGCTGGATCTTTACCAGCCGTAACTACATACTCCTGGTTGCCTCCTCACAACTTCTGTGGAGGCCTATCACCACTCTGTTCTGGCTTCTTAACTAACCACATTTTCCTCTTCTCACTTTAGAGTCAGATGGCAAATTGGATAGAAGGTAAGAATTATTGTGTTTTCTGTGGCAGTGTTATGCACAACTTTAAATTTCTCTCTCTCATTATGCATGATGCTTCCCCACGATGATTGCACTCAACACACGTGCAAGCCTCTAGAGGACTAGACTATCTAGTGAATCTGCGTGGAAAATGGAATTTTCTTGTAACAGTATTTTAACATTTCAGAAATACACAAGAAAACCCAACAGATCGAGATTCTTTTTAAAATGAAAATCCTTCAAACACTTATGATGAAGCTTCTTTTTTTTCTTTTTTTGAATTTGTACTATGTATAATAATAGCAAACTCTGGGTAAATGGCTTCATCTAAGCTTACTGTGTCTGGATCTCAGTTGTGAGAACTCCCTTCACTCCAGGCTCTTGCAAGTCAAGATCATGCAGTGATCATTCCTGCTTGGAAGGGATGCATCTTTGCCTTTCACCTTCCTCCCCCTTACCCAGAAACAGTAAGACCATTTTAGGATTTGAGTACCCGACCAGTTCACCAGCAGAAGAGCAATGCCAGACTTCTCAAGCAACGGCCACTCTGCATCTGCCCCAAGGACAGGCAACGGGGAAGGGATGTACAGGAGCAGAGACTCTGGACTGCAAGTAGTCTGTTGGCTCATGGTAACCTACAGATGGGGACACTTTTTTGAGTCCCTTAGAGACATTTTATAAGTGACTAAAACCTCCCAAACACTAATTAATGAGCATTCTCATCAACTGAAGACAACAGCTGTACTTAGTAATCTCAGAAATGGCTTTTGGCCTCTCTCAGAGAGCTGGATGGAAGGATGTCCCCATCACAGCCATTCCTCATAAAGAGAGCACAGCATTTGTAAACACTGAATTAAAGATCAAAGTAGGACACCCTTTGCAGCAACTGCTTCAAAGTTTTGTGTGTGCAACAGAGAAGGGCCCCAGTCTCAAAGCACGTTATTTTCCCACAGAGACACTTCCCCAGCCTAACACTGGTAACTGGCACAAAATGCTTCCTTTCTAGTAACACATTATCCTCTAACAAGACTCTGGCAATTTCTGTGCATTAACCTAAAATAGATTAGGACTATGATAAGGTCAGAAGAACAAACATAGACTACACGGTAAACTTTATGGTGCTTTCGGAACAGTATAGGCAGAACAACGAATGGGAAAGTCAGGAGAAACAGCTAAGCCAGAATAGAAAAGGCAGAGACCAGGGTCAAGAGAGAGACACAGAAGGCAGTGGATTTACTGCCTGGATGAAATGCAGATGATATGATCTATGAACTATTCCACACTGGACTTTTCTACCTCTCTTTGCTGTTTATTATGTGTCGTATTTTCCTTCAGAGACAGTCTGAACAGTTAGTATATCATCCTCTGATCTTTCTAGGGAAAGTGACTGACTTCGTGGTGGCAGCAAAATTTAATGTCTTTAATGGTGACCTTACATTGACCTCTTATCTCAGTCTACAGGCATTTGCTAAGAACTAGAGTGAAGTTTCCAGTTTCATGACAGAATTCTGGTATTAAGGCTGAAAGTGTGACACAATACAAAAACGTTTTGCCTTAGAGACAATGACCAGTGAGAGAAACTCTAATTCCCCAGTGTTTTGGGGCAAAGCTATTTATCTTAAAGATGACATTTTTATGGCTAAGTAGAAAAAAATCTAGAAACCCACCATCACTTCTTAATCAATGTACTTTTCAATTCTGCTGTGGTAGTCAGCAATTTACTAGCAAATCTCTGTTCTCATTTACTTCAGGGCATCTATGTGTTACTCTCTGGTGGGTCACTAAGGGATTCTATAATGCTGGTATTAATCTGTGGAAACAGTATAGCCTTCTTCGACTGGTCTTGAGGAAACCTCTGGCAGTAAAAATACTGCCAGAGCCATAGCAAACATTTAAAAATGCCACTAATAAACTAATCCTTAGTAGGATTTATTCAGGTCACCAGAGAGACATATGATAATTAGGTCTAAGTTGATTTTAGCTACTTGCTTCTGTTCCCTAAGGAATTCTAATTAATGGAATTTTTAGACCAGTGGCTAGTCCTAGAAAATCCCCTGATAAAGTAAAGACCATTATCTGAAATCACCTCGTTCTAGATTTACTCGAACCAACCATATAGCCATCCTGAATCCCTCAGGGATATGGGAAACCTGAAACCCTCAGTGTTAATCAAGACACCACCCCTTTAGGATTGGAGAAGAGAACTGGCATATCTTCTGCAGACAACTTCATTTTCGGCTTGACCAGGGATGATTATAAATGCTTGTTAAGGAAAAAAACAACTTAATCCAACTCATAGAACACTCAATCAAATTCACCTTCAGCCAAATTTTGTTTTAAATTTCACATTATTATTCCCACAAGTGCCTTCAGCCACTCAATAACTTCCCTAGCTCCGAGTGGGCATCGCCTGGCCCAGTACTCTCGTAGTTGATGGAGCTGCTCAGCCTCGTACCAGTTGAAGGCCTTGCTGCAGATAATCTTCCTCTGTGTTAGAAACCCAGCTAGCTGGTACTGAACCTAACCAACCCATTCTAAGAACAGACTTTCACTAAAATCAGGAAGTATTCAGATGTGTTTCCCTTGATAATTTCCAAAATACTTAAAACACAAGTCTTTCTACACCCACATGACACTGACAGCTCATAGTGAAATAATTAACAGCATGTACCATTTTATTTAGTCAGGTACATAATATAAAATTTAAACAATCAATTCACAATGGGATGCCCTTAAACTCAATGGGGTATTTACTAACACTTGAGAAGAGAAAGCCTTGAGGCAAGATTCTGTCAGCCAAAAAACCAGTAATTTAGAAGTCAACTGACAATTATTTAACGTCCTCTTTTTTAATTAATAGCTCATGTCAGTATCAAATGCCATCTTGGTGTAAGCTTGGTAAATTATAATGCCTAAAAATTTCATGCAAGTTTAATGTATTCATAAAAATGTCTGGGCACATTTAATGCTGGCAATATTTTGAGTTAACTACAGTGCATGTCAGCCAGATTTATTTTGACAGGAGACAAAGAAAGAGACAGACAGAGACAAGGAGAAGGGTGGAGAGACAGAGAATGTTTACTAAAAGGGAAAAGGTACATATTTTAAACCTGCTGCAAATGAATCTGTTATCAACACATCCTGGGCAACAGCACACACCAAAATTTCCCATGCCTGGGTTCTAGAGGACCCCAAGTAAATCACTCAGTACAAAATCAGGTTTTAAATGCAATACACAAGTTCTTTTGATGTTTGGTGGAAGAGAGGATGAGCTTGGGAGCTGCTTGCCAAGTGTATTTGTGATTTTCTTTTCCTACCCAAACTCATATCTAAATGTTCTCTTATATTTTCTCTCTTGACTTCTAAGGGACCAACTTCTCTCTCCTTTGCTAGACTGTGTTTGAGAAACACAGGATACTTTTGAGAATTGTAGCATTCTTCAGATGAATGGAAGATGTCTTGGAATGTTACTGCAGCTTGACAGTCTCCAGTCTGTTCTGAAAAACCCTAAAAGTGTGCCATGAATTGCATAGGAGGTTTGGAAATATAAACATTAGAGATCAAAAGCATGGAAGAGACTAGATTTGAGCAACTATATGCAGGTTTGAATGTTGAGCTGCAGTTTCTTCCAACTATCAGAACTACCACAGCCTAAATATCTGAACCAAGAGTCCTTTCCTATAATTTTCTCATGTGTAGGTCCGTTGCCTGACAGGCAGAGACAGTGAAGAAGATCTGATTTCATATCCTTCAAACAAGTTTCAAGTCACATAGGAAGATAAATGTCTTGTTTTGGAGAGGAGGACAGTTCTTTCTGATCCAAATAGTCCAACTTGGTCTGTAACACTGTGAATTGCACAATGCATCATTTAACAAACAGGAAGCCAAAAACATAGAGATGAGTCCTATCACCTGCAAATAAGAAACACAATCTGTCTAGTCACCAGAGTCTGAGCTCACAAATAAACTCAACTGGAGATCTAGTTTTGATGCTCGAGTGGGTACTTCAGAAAGCCACAAGTGGAAGTCCTTCAGAAAATGGTTTTAAAATTTACAAATCAAAATCCGTAAGTAAACACAAATTGAAAAAAAAAAAGAGACTTTGGGCTTTTCCGAAGGTGTCACTGGAAGAGCAGTGCACAAGGGAAAAGGGTCAATATGGAGAACACAGGTTGCACTGCATGCTGGGCACTGAAATGCATTGCAGCCTCTCAGAGACCGTGTCAGCTCTTCACAGGTAACATTATACATCCAGCCTGCAGCCCAGCAGCAAGTTGCTGGCATCTATCTTTGCTCTCCTAAAATAAGCCTATTTTTTCCTCTCCCAGGAAAATTCCTTTTAAACTATACAGCTGGTTTCATCATCTTGGATCTGTAGCACACCAGTCATGTAGATTCAGCAGAATCTTTGACGCCTCTGGGTGAATGGATTCTCGTCACATCCCTCAGTTATATCCCAAGCTGTTCTTTCACTTGCCACTCTCGTTTTTCCAAGCAGACCTTCACCAGATCTTTCATTCTGACAAGCAAGATATTCTACAAACAACCCAATCATCAGGTCAACAAAGTTTTCATAAGTTGTTAGTAGTTTACATATAAGGAACACCAGAGTGAGTAATGACAATTAGCCTCTTCACTGATCTAAATAAGCCTTGCAAAATCAATCACAAACTGTTCCTGTGTGGTCTGTTTTGACTGCAGAGCCTTCCTTCACATTGTCACCATGGCCAAATACCACTAGTGAAGAACTGTTGGGAGAATGGAAGCAGAAGACAGCCTGGAGGGCTACAGTCCTCTTAGGCAGGAGTGCATTTGCACTTCACTGAGTAGATACCACCTGCAGAAGATGAGTCTGGCCCTGTTGATACACAGGAACAGGCTCAATTCCTTGCTCGACACTGTAGGGATTAGTGGGTATTGATAGACTGAAGGCTGTATTCACTGCCTTAGGTTTTCTCAGCCATGCATCCTGGGAACTGAGTTTAATGGAAGATATTTTAGAGCTTCACAAATGCCATAATAATGCACGCTATTGCAAATAAACTCAGGTATGAGCAGAGATGGCCTAAGCAACTCCATGTCTGTGTAAATGTTAAAAAGTGGGAAAATGATCTCAGCAGAAATTGCTGTCTCAACTCTTTGCACATATACATTTGCATAAACAAAATGTCAATATCTATTCTGTGTGGAGGCAATAGTCAACAGTGACTAGAGTAATAAACTGGTTTTTCTACCTAGTTCTGCACTGTCCTGTCTAGCTGCACTTGTTCTTCTGAACAACCTTGGACAAGTCACTGGCTCAGGTTACCCTTTCCATAAAATGAAATTAATCTTTTTATCACACACTTCAAAATCAAGGACATTAAGCTTTGCACTATGCTGGGGAGAGCAGGCTTTAAAGAGCAGCACTAAGACACTCTGTAGGCTCTCAGCTCCCCTTAGCACCATTCCTGGATTGAGGGAATATTTCATATACAGACACACACACCGAGAGACAGTTACATACATATATATATATACACACACACATACATACGTATGGCCCAAACTGCTAGGGTGAGATTAATTCATTAAAGCCATTTCCAGGATACAGCATACTTCACTGATGCCAGCTACCAGCCTGACGGGCAGAGCCACACTTCTGGCTATTTTTTGCTCCTCCCTGGCCACCCTCCACATTCCGTGGGAGGTTATCTGGCCCAGGACGCCTGTGCTCCCCTTGGATCTGGGGACTGCCTTTGTGGTTGACCTTTTCACAGCTGCCAAACAGGGAAAAATCCTTACTCCTTCCTACCCCTCTGCACAACTGTTTGAGGCTAGTCTTGAATAGCTCTAAATAATTTGATTGTAAGGGTTGGTGCCAAACCTGCTGAGTCAGGAGAATGCTTTCCTGGTAATATTCAGACACCTGTCAGAGGCAATTCCTTCCACAGCCGTCGTGGTCTCTGCTGGCAAACTTGCCGGTGCAAATGATTCCAGCAATAAACGAGTAATTCTACCTTTTCCTGGAGCTGCTGCAAGTCTGGATAAAAAAAACCAATCAGAAATGTTTCTGGAAGAATACCCTCTTCACCCCTGCCAACAGGCACCCGGGGTAGCTCAAATATTAGATGCCACCAAGCAAAGATTGTTGCTCCCTGCTCCCTGGCAGCACGTGTCTGCCAACCAGACTGAGTAGGTTTGTGTTGACTAGGGCTTGTCAGAGAGGTGACACATAGGATTAGCTGGGAATGCAAGCTGCTATGATAGCTAAAGGACAGCTTAAAGCCAACACTGACCAAGGCCTTTTGACGCAAGAGACTCAAGAGTGCCACAGGTGTTAGACAAGAACAGCATCATATCAGAGCTCCTGCGTATTCCAACTCACAGCTTCTCCCGTATCCCATTTAATCTCTGCCCACAAGCTCACACTAAACTTATGAAAAAGGAATCACTGATTTCAGATGGACTCCTAGGAGCCTTTTTCAGTGACATCTCAGAAAACAAGATTATTTAGAGATCTCTTTTTAAGATCATGTGTATTGACTATCACATAATTTTCAGTTCTTACTCTCCAAGAGTTCTGTCTTGAGCAACTTGTACTAAGTATCAGCACAGATGTTTGTTTTTCTCCCAATTCTTGCTTATAATCTTCCACTCTCCATATTCCATGTGCACCTTACAGCCTGGTGTCAGAGAACAAATAGCAAGCTGAAAGAAATGGATGAATATCACAAAGAGATGCTACCTTCTGCCTTGTAGGCTGCAAATGCTTGGGGATCTGTGCTGTATTTCTCAGCAGTTCACAGAAGTTTATGGGCTTAAGGGATTTCCATATGGAATTAAATGGGGTTTAAAGACACTTTGCAGAGGCCCACAGATTCAATGGAAAATTTGTATGGTCTTGTAAAGGAAAAAGACAGAAAACCACTGCCTGAAAAGTAATTAGATTATTGTGTGTATGTGTGCGTGCATTAAAACACCTGGCCCACTCTTAGGCAGAAATGTACTTTTTAAAGTGTTTGTGAACTGGTTCCTTTGAATGACCTTCCATGACTCCCTGAGGGAGAACAAAGCATGAGACCAATGGAGTGACCATCTCTAGAGAAAGGCCTGCTTCACTTCCCCCCTTCCCAGCACAGCTGTATGTTCTGGCCAGGCAGTCACACTTCTCCACTGCCTCAGGGAACCAGCCTTGCCAACAATCAATGCGATAGAACACAAAAATAATTTTCAGAGATATCAGGCTGTTCAAGGATGTCTGACACAAGGAAAGTGGTAAAGTACTACAACTGAGATGCTAGGGAAGGCTGGGCTGTCCTTTCCTGCAGCAACTGGCATTGTCGACAGTGGGAAAATTGCCTGAGAGCATCAGTAAGAAAGCCACAATCTTGGAGTGATTTACTGATTGCACTGGACATGAACATGAACTGGGCACATGCACATGAACAAGAGCATCAGCCTCTTCTTTGTTCTTTGTATATAGAGAGAATTGAGTTACTTAGGATTAAGTCACTTAGGCAATCATTTAGGATCTGATTCTTCTCTGACAAAGGCAGGGGAAGGGATCAAGTGAGCATCTCTGAACGTAATCCATTGCTGATTCACCTCAGTTAGCTCAAATCACTTTGCACTGGCCTGTTCTGTTGCTAGTGGGAATCTGTTGTTAGAAGTGGGGAAAATGTGTTTTTTTAATGGCTACAGATCCAGACAGATAGAAATTTGTGTAGCACAACAGGCTAAAATCTGTTATTTTGTGTGAAGAAATGTTTGACAAATTCATATGAACAGCCTCTATTAGGTCCCCTGATTATGTTTTGAAATGCCTCTCCTTTCTGGGAAAGAGCTGCCACAAACTGGAACAAGCTGAAAAATATCGCTGCATAACTGTTACCTCTTGGGTAAGGTCAGAGCTGTGTCACTAAAAGAAATTCGTTGTGTCTGCAAAGTGCCAGACCAGTGCAGGCAGAGGAGAGCTGAGACAACCCCCAGGTACCTCCAGTGTGGTCACCAGGCTGCAGGCAAGCAGGCAGGTACAGGTGAGCCTTTGTCCTTGCACTTCAGCAGATACCTTCCCTGGATGCCCTGGAAGCTCCCAGAGGGCTGGGCAAATCAGGCAGAATGGGAACTTAGCTGTGAACGTGCTGCAGGACAGTGCAGGCGCTGCCACCTCACAGAGCTGTGCTGACTCACCCAGCCCCGAAGTGGAGAAAGAAATAAGGGAGGAAATGGAGCAGAACAGAAAAAATCCCTCTGATTCCAGCCTAGCTATGTCTCACCATATGGTCTCCCATGGACTGCATGCCCAGGTCAGACTAGAAAGATGAGAATCAGAATCTTACAGACACTAACAGTTAGGGCAGTGAATTTCACACAAACAGAAAATTTTGGCACAGTTTTCTAAAACACATGTGTGACAAAGTTTCTCTCAGAGAAGGAAAACAGACTGAGGCACATTGTATGAAGCAGTGTCCCTGCCCACAAAATCTCCTGTGACATCTTTCTTTAGCAAAGACATCAGAAAATTCTTAAGTAGCACTGTAGGAATGGGACTACGATGAAGTTCATTCCCCTGAGGAGTCGTGAGATTTAATACAAACAAGTGGAGGGCTGCAAGACAAGCTCGTATTCCCAAGCACTGACACTAGATGGAGTAAA
This sequence comes from Ptilonorhynchus violaceus, assembly GCA_013397565.1. Lineage (NCBI taxonomy): Eukaryota > Metazoa > Chordata > Aves > Passeriformes > Ptilonorhynchidae > Ptilonorhynchus > Ptilonorhynchus violaceus. Next base: position 3,351,560 of record VZRJ01010167.1, read on the forward strand.
ACTGAATAAAAGACCTAGAGCAGCGGGAAAAAGATAAAGAAGTTCCTGCATTTCCCCAACGCTAATGTGTTACCCGTTTGAATTCCCATCTTTGATTACTGCTCTGAAAGTCACAATTAATATCTCACTCTCTATACTTTGCAGGTCAAACACGGGATCAAGCCACAACAGGTATGTTCTGGGGGAAGGGGGACGGTGGTGGCACAGGGAGGTGGAGCGACAGTACTAGGCAGACACACAGAGGCACATCCACCTAGGGCAAGGTCACTCAGCAATAAAGGCTGTGGGGTCACCCTGAGCTCCTACTGACAGCCCAGATCTGCTGGACACTCAGCATGGCCTAAGGCAGGTTAATTTAACTGTCCTGCCCTCCAGCTTCCCAGTTGTACACCTGGAACACCCCAGCATAAGGCCCAGGCATATTGTAAAGCTGTCTGCCCTATGCAGCTGCCCCACAGTAGCAGGTACTGGAAGTAGTAAGCTCCTGGGAAGATGCAGCCACAACAGGGATCCAGGAGCTGCTCAGCTGCTCCCCACTCTGTGGCAAGGCAATACTGGGAAGCATGCCAAATGACAACAGTCCAGTGTCTGCAATACAGGGAGCAGTGGGATGCTACCCAAAAATGCATTGCTTGCTGCTAATGGATTCCTACCTGGCAGTGACAAGGGCAACTGGAAGTCACCACAACAGCCACAATTTGTTCTGTTAAATCACTTAGGAAAAACAGATGCCTCCAAAGGTACAAAGAAACATCTAGTAAAAGAAAAGTTAAGTGAAAGGAACTTCATCAGTGTAATTCCAGCATCTCCATTAACAGTTTTCTAGAATTCTTGATTTTTATCTGAGTATCTCCCAGCTCAGCTTTTACAATGATGTTTTACCTGGGATAATCCAGGTAAAACAAAAGACAGAGAGTTATTGCTAACCTGTAATTTTTCTTTCTTTTCAGAGATGACATCAATGCAATAGGAAACCAAAGCACAAAAGCTCAATAACCCTTTTGCAATCAACAGTTACCTGGTCTGAGGATCAATAGAAGTCTCTTGTGCACAGGCAGGAATCTTACCAATACCAATACCTTTCTTTGCTCTTTAGCTGAAAGGCTGATTGATTGTTTACAGGAAGAGCTTATAGTGCAGGCTAACTTCAATCACCTGCGCCCAAAAAGCCTGCAATCCCCAACAGCATGTATGAGGAAAATAAAATAGATGAGCTCTGTTCATTAATAGATCCTGTTTATTCTGTGATAAGTATATAATTGATTTCTAAAGTCAGTTAAATACCAGGTAATCAGAAAGGTGGCAATATAATTCAGCAGCAGAATTCATGGTCATGCCCATATTTCAAGATAAGTAAATAATGATTTCAGCAACTTGGAAAATCATTGATGTGAGATTAAAACAAAACAAGGCTTCTCATATATTTCAGGAAATATGTGTTTTGCATTAGTAGGGAAACATTTAATTCATTTAAAGTTTTATCTGTAGGTGGTAATGCTGATTTCAGCCATTAAAAAGGAATTATGTTCTTTACCAATTAAAAATTCCTTTTTTGAAATAATATTTTTCATGTCTTGTTGACACTTCATGTCAACATTATACAAACAAGCTAATCTGTTATTTCCAGAATTTATCCATCTCTGCTTTTTTAGTATAAAACAATGCACTAAATTCAATCAGAATTTGTGAATAATTTCAGTTTCCCAGCACCTTCATTCTTGTTCTAGCCTTATATGTTCCAGTGGACTTGATTACATCAAAATGACTTTGCCTGGCTTCAATTACAAGTTTCTTATAGTGGTGGTGACAAGAAGAAAAATTCTTTGTCTCAGAACATTTAGTTTAAATAATTTTAAATAATTTAAACCCAAGTTACTCTGTAAACATTTCCCAGCTTTTACCAAATCTGTGAGTCTGTGGCTTTGGTCTCAGTTCAGAAAATAATGCTATAGATTCTTTTCTTTCTAATCCTCCTCTTTCAAGAATGTGGTATATAACATATTCTCATCACAAGGTGTAAGAAAAGCAGGAAGATTTTTGTATTTCAAACCAGGCTTTCCTGTCAACTTGTGAAGAGAGGGCAGCAAATGTCAGCTGTGGGAGCTTTGGGAGCGCTTGGCCAGCACCCTCTGCTATTCCTGCAGCTCCTCTCAGGAAACCCAGCAGGACTTCAAGGTTCTGAGCCTCAGGCAGATGGCATACACAACTTAATTAAGTAATGCCCCCATATTTCACAGGCAAAACTGTTATCTCATAGCATTACAGGATGAATCCAAACAGGATTTTACACTATTTCATTGGAACTTACAAATAACCATTATCCAGATCCAAAGACCACAAACTGCAAATAAACAGGATCTTCATAAACTTTTAGCTCAGGCCAATGTCCATAGATATATGGATTTTTAAAATCTCTCCTCTACCATATCTTCTTTAAGTTGACCTTTATACTGGGATGTGTCTGCTCTCAGTGTGGCAGATCATAATAAATAAAACTCTTTCCAGTTCTTCACTAATGTAACAGATGTAATCCAACTTAAAANCCAATAAAAAAAAAAAAAAAAAAAAGCAATTGTAAGACTGAAGTCCAACCTAGAAATTCTCTGTGTCAAGAAACAGCACTCAAAAAATCATGGAAACCAGGGCCTCCTATCCAGTAATCAACTTTCAGATCAGTCAGAGCTGATGGGCTGGGCCAGAGACTTAGAGTAAACATTCTCTTAGAGCATAAGAGCAGATATATCAGAATTTTGTTTTTATAAAGAATAAGCTCCTGTACTACTTGTAACCATAACTGAAGGGATTTGAATATGTTTTTTTCTGACCTTCATAAAGCAGATAATTTTTCAAATGTGCAAAGGAAAGTGGATAGTAATTTTTCCACACATTTTTAACAACAAAATTTAAGGTTTATTTTGAGAGAAAAATGATATATTGGAATACTTGCCCTGGATTCCTAGGTGTCTGTTACCCATTTCAGTAACACTGCAGTTCATTAGCAGCATTTGCTAGCAGATAAACTAAAGCAGTAATGTGATACTTGTAAGTAATTGTGTGTACATGTGTAAGTGAATAAAGCATCTTGTAAGGTATCTGTTAATTGATTTGCTTCCCTTAGTATCATTTTAATTAAGACTTGGAACAGAAGAGAGTATGTGGTCAGGGAGGGAAGCTATCACATTTGCTTATTTGTGTGAACAAATGTTTCAGTACACATCATTTCAGTACACTATGGGAAATAAAGATGAAAATAAACAAAGAAATAGTAAGTTATAAGCAGTAGAGGAGAAAGGCCTGGAGAATTAAAGTTAGTAATCTTGATCAGGCAGATGTGCTGGGGTGGTGAATAGATTATGATTTCTCAAAACATTTTGGTGTGTGCCTTGGCTCCCTGGGTACGGGAGAAGGATCAGCAGTGCTGAGACAAGAGAGCTGGGGACAAAAGGCCCTCAGAGCTACTGCTTCTTCTGTCACTGAGAGGTTTGGGCACACTTAGTCACCGTTACATGGGGCTCCAGTCTTTTGCCACCTCAAGGAGCTGCTGGTTTTGCCCATTCCTACAACCAGCTTTACCAGCACCACTTGCAGCATCAGCAGCTCCTGAACTTGGGCCAAGCTACACAGCAGTGCTTGGAAATAATCAGTGAAGGGAAACTAGATGAAAGGGGAGCATTTTGGAGGCATTCAGCCAAAAGACAACAGGCACTATTAGCTCCACGAATTTTTGATCAGTGATCCAGCCCAGGCACTCCACATCCAGCACAACAGGCATCTGCACTTGCCTGTTTGCCTGTCCAGCACAGGTTATGCCTGCTTATGCTAAGCACCCCATGCTCTCCCTGAGCTCACTGGTATTCCCCTGAATGGATAACAGTGGGAATAACTTCAGAGTCAGGGTTTGGACATATGCCCCAGCATGTCATGCTGGACCTCAGTCCCTTCACAGCAGATGCCCAGCAACATAATGATGCTTGTGAATAGAGTTATTCAGAAGAGGAGGCAGTTGTAGACACAAGAAGTGAGCTAAGAGGTGCAGGCACAGCATGCATTTCTAAAGAAATAACGATACAGCACGGGCTTTAATTACAATGCAACCGCCACAGCAACAGCAAGATCATCCACGTCAAATCCTTCTGTCAGCTGCATCAGTGCAAATCAAAACCAACTGCAGGAGTCACACAGCTTGGTCCAGCCCATGTTCATGTGATAATAAATCAGGCAAAAATCAACTAGACTCAGTAGAGCTGCATGGGTACTAAAGAAGTGCCTGTGGGAGGAGTCCTGGAAACCAGACCTCACTGATATGAATCTGCTCTGAGAGGTATGAGGAAGAGGAGAGTCTGATTCAGCTCTTCCCAGACAGAAAGGATGGCAAATGTCAATAGTCCAAACAGTTGCAACCTGAATGTTTCTTGTCTTCTCTAATGCCTGTAAATGAAAAATCAGATCATTTTAGTCAGGAACATTTTTTTCTTTTTCTTACAACTGCACTTAATCAAATAAAAAAGACAATTAAAAATGCTTTGACTCACCAATCAAATATGGGAAAACAAAAGCAAAGGAAGTATTTACCTAGTAGACCTGATAGAAAAAGGACGTTTATACTATACGAATAGGACCTATAGAGGCTTCAAACTTCTGAAAATTGCTCTCATTATGCACAGGGAATATTACAACAGCCAGCCTAGGTCTGACAGAAGTCCATCTTCTCTGATAGCCTCTTTGCCACAGGACCTAATAGCAAACATCTAGATGAAGCCTGAGAGCATTGCAAGCATTTGCCAATGCTCTCCTAGAAGACCCTACTGCCCTGCAGGAAACTTCTGTTTAGTGTCACTAAGCCAAAAGTGGTCCTGTTGAATTTACTGTTTTCTGATGTATTTTTCTTCCCTTGTCAGAAGCGGTTGATTCCATAGGTAATGTATAGTTATACATAAAAAGCCACAAAGGCCTTTGCCTTCCCTGCCACATCTGTGAATTTGTACGAATTTTCATGCTAACACATCATGAAAGCAATTCACATAGTCCTAAGAAGGCAGGTTCACTCTTTACAGAGAGGGGAAATGAGACATGGAGCAGACCAAGTGCTGTGCCAAAGGCCAGTGCAGAATCAGCATAGCAAAGAATACAGACAAAGTTTTCCAAGTTCAACATGGGTGAGCTAACTAGTAGACCATCATTCTTCTCTGCTACTGCCTCCAACAAAAATGCTTCTTTTGGAATGGTTAGGTGTTAAGTATCTCACCTTTTTGAATATATATGATTTCAACTCGTATTTCAGGCTTTGAGTCTTAGACAAACCTCGTGCTTTCACTCACAGCTGCACCAAATGGGAGCCTCAGCAAAGTCAGTGACATTACACTGGGGTTGAACGTGCTGTGGACTAATAACAAGCTCAAATGCATCACAGGCAAAGTGACACAGTGCACACATTCTGTCTTGTGCATTCAGATAAAAAATACGTCTCATGTTTCCCACCCCACACGCCCCTCCCCATGCCGTAATCCACACAGTGCATGCAGGATGCCAGTGGTGTTTCATTTGCACCCCTCACATCACTGCTGATGGGGATCTGTCCTGGTGCAGACAATCCACAATGCCTTTCCTTTACAGATCAGATCCTACCTAGTGTTAGCAGAAATCTTCCTGAGTCAATGGGCAATTAAAATAATTACCTTTAATCACATTCTTCAATTACTCCACAGTACTGAGAGAGGACTCAGAGGGCTGGGACCAGATGCAAACATATTCTGTTGTGATTAAAACTGACTGAAATGCTCCAATGAATATAAAACACTGACTACTCACCCGTTTTGGGAACAAACACTGTATGTTTTAAGCTGCTTGATATTTAAACTCATTAGAGTGACATCAGAGAAGAAACAGAAACCTGTGCTGAGTGCCCAAGGATTCCTTCAGGGACCCCTTCAAAGGAGCTGCCACCTTGAAATGCATGCAAAGCACAAACCAGCTACTTAGAAGAAAAGGCTGCTGTGTGCTCACAGGGTGAACAATTGGCAAAGCAACTGTGAAGTCTGGGCAGGCTGGTGGGTGAATCTGCCCCTCACACACCGGGTATCTCTGACAGTTCTGGGACCTTGCTATTTCAACCCAGGTTCCTCTTTGGCAGGCTACTGACATCTTTTGTCCTGAGGGAAGGCCCCTGACCTCATGTTTCAAAGGCTACAGGTACCTGGCTGTTTCCTTTGTGCATCTCCCCACTGGAGGCTTCTGCTCCTTCCTGCCAAAGGGATGCAGTGCCCAAAGTAGAGCTGGAATGGCTCTGAGGTACCTCAGGGGGTCCTGGTGTGAGAAGCTGACTAGATGTGTTAGGTATGGGACTGGAGGCAGTGGTAGGTTCACAGGGACTTGGCTGGGGATGCCTGGGAAATCGTTTTTTCTTACAAGCAAACCGATGATATAAAGGAGAACTAAATATAAGAAGAACTAACTGATCTTGGGAAGAGGTAAAAAGTGATTGCAGAGGAAAAGGTAGGATACATGAACTTATACTTGCCTCAAATCACTGTTTTAGCAGAGTCAGGAGCAATAGAAAAAGCAGAGTACTGCCAAGAGTCATTATTTAACTTGGAGTTTGCACTATCTGATTCTCCACTTGAGACACTAAGTCTTGAAAGTCATGTGGCTGTGGCAACCCCCACTATAATTTAAAATATACCTCGCTTTTGAGCACATTAATAAATAATGCAGATCTAATTCATAACATTTTCCAAATAATGTTAATGAGACAATAACTCAAACCTAGTTCCTCTTACAGCATGATGTACACTATGCTAACATTGACATATGATAACATTAACATAACCAATAAACTTTTGATTCAGATCTAACACCTGATTCAGATCTAATGCCAGGCTTTTCAAACAAGATGATGAAGCTGTGAGTGGACCTTCTATGTGAGTCATAAATGCCTTCCTACCATGACTAAAGGAAAATTAAAAATTCATCTCACGTCCTTGATTATTCAATAGAAACCAGTGATTGACCTAGAAGCACGTGAATTTTCAGGCGTCCTTCTTGGGGAGGTGATGTTATTGATCTGAATGGGGCTGAGGCTTCGAGCATGTGGGGGAAAGGAGCAAAGGGTGGCTGTGACAGCAGCGTGGCTCCTCTCCAGCAGCAGCAGCAGCGAAACCATACAAGGGTCAGGGGGAATCCAGAAGTGGTACCAAGCCCCAAACCAAATAGGACCTGCTAGTTCTCTGCTCCCAAACCTTCCTACTGACTTATCTATTATCTTCTCCTGAATAATTTGTCATAATCTCTGACTCGTCAGGCCAATTAATCATGCTTCAGAAAAAATGAGATTTCTCACAAGGAGATTATCTGTCTCTGACAAACAAGGGATAATTCAATTAGCTTTCTTTTCTAAACATTTAGTAACTGGTTTTGGTAAATTAGTCCTTTTTGTAATTTAGCTATAATTTAGGAAGATTTAATATGTCATTAGGCACACCGAATTCTGTGTTAATATAACATTATAGCTGAGATTTTAATTGCCCCAGAGTCAGGAACTGTATACATAAATAGCTTGATTCCCACATGGAAGCAGCTGATAGGAAGTACACAGAGCTCCACAGAAATTCTCCTTAAAATCCCTTCTTCTTTTAGTTAAGCACATGCTTAAGGACTCTGGAGAATAGGAGGCTTTCTCTGACTTGGGTAAGAACTCCAAGAATTCACTGTAAAAGATAAATATTTACATATTTATTTGCAGAATTTCTACACACTACAGAAATTTATGGATTTAACTTGGATTTAACTCTCCTCACAGTTCTCAAAGTTCCTATTTCTCATCCTGCAATTTTCTGGGAAAATCCCAGGATCTAGCAGTAGTACCTGACTGTGGCCTGTCTGATGAGAATTTCTTCTCTGTTTCATTCTGGAAACAGGCCTTTTAGTCCTTTTGGACATTGCCAATTGATACTAATGTAATGGCATTAAAGAAGTCAATGCAACTTCATACTGAGAATAAAAATCAGCCTCTTTGGTGCTGGGGGAATATCAGAAGAAAATCAAAGCAATTGAGTTGTATGGATGTTAAAAAGGCATAAATGGAGACGCAGATCCAATTTTAAAGCAATGTTAATTGTTTTGCCATAGCAGGGTCACACACGCTTTGCCTAAGCTTGAAGTGAAGATCCAGTTAAAGCAGACTCATCCCTACACACTGCTGGCTGCACCCAGGCTGTCGCACAGATTCAGAGATTCCTAACTGGTCGCTGGAACAACTGACCTCAGGGTATCTCCTTGTGTACCAAGTGGTAACCTGACCATGACAGATCCTTCAGAGTTCATGTTTGACTGTATGGATCCACCAAACAGTGCTATGATTTGCTATGCTTTCTCTTTCAGAGAATTTTGGAGCTCAGGCCAAGGCATCCTCCTCCCACCATTTGAACAGATTTGCCAGTTTCTATAAGAACTTGATAAAAGACCAGAAACTTCCAAGACATTTACTTTCCAGCATGCTTCATGAAGGCAAGCAGCTAGAAAAAGAGGACACAAAACCCCATTTCAAGATTTCCCCCAGACTGGGGCCTTCTCTAGATCTCTCTTTGCAGATTACTTGACATGTGCTAATAGCCATGGCCTTATTCAGCAAGCGCCAACCAAGCATCTCACCAAATCTGCTGGGAAGCCAACTTCATTAGTTGTGCTTCTCACAAGACATACCTGCTTACGCTGGAGATACACACCTCTCAGAAGAAAGAGTAGGAAAATGGCCAAAATTTACAACAAGGCAGTTCAGCCCATCAGACTGGCATGTGCCAACTCTGTGGTAAACCACATTTAAGAAACACTAAGGTGCTTGTCACTGAACTTTTTATCACAGCCTTTCTGACTCTCAGCTGGAATGACTGGCACCCATTTACAGCTGAGTTGACCAAGAAAAGCCTCAAAGCAGACTCTGATTCTCTACCCGTCTTGGAAACACTCATTGCTAGCATGACTAGGGAGCTTATACCTCTATCAAAAAGCCAGATGTTGTAAGCACATTGCCATCACACCTTCATTTAGAGAAAAATAAGAACTTAGTTTTATTTTATGGTTAAGATAATGCAGGACTCATTAGATGCCATGCTGTTCACTAGTTTAAAGCCCTAAATTCATACTTGAAATAAATTCTGTAAAACTGAGGCTTTTTCAGGAATTATTCCAAGTGGCAATAGGAGGTGTGATTCTGCACTCAGCTGTACACCAACAAAGACTGGGAGTAATTTGACAGTGCAGGGAAGAGCAGTGCAGACAGGAGGAGAACTCAGCCCATGTATTTTTTAATTTAAAATATTCCTGTACTTAACTACAGTCCCAAACTCAGTGATTATTACCATTAAGGGATTTATTAGGCAAGGATTGCTCTGGACAAAGCCCAGCTGACCTCAGTGGGAATTCTGCCCAAGCAAACTTCCCATTGGAGTATACAATACTACTTGTATGCTCACAATCATGAGCATTAGCAGAGACCAGACCCACATCTGAAAACTATTTCATTAACTCTCAAAGGTGACATTAGCAGGAGGTGAAGCTTTAAAAACTATCGGGACAGATTCCCTCTGTGCCTTTTTGGTCTGCACAGTGTCCATTAACACTCTGCAAGCAGCTGGGATGAATTCACAGCCCTGGGCTGCAGGGTGCATTAAACGCTTTTAATTTTTCTCCCCTACAATGCCATTGCGGGGCATAAAAACGAGGGGTGGAAAGGTAAATGTCCTGGGGAAAAAGGAGTGTTCACAGCATGTGTGCAGCTGTGCCTTTAAAAACTGCTGGTATGAGACGTGCAGAAGGAAATGCTCAGTTCGATGGTGTTCCATGCAGAACAATGCTGACACATTCAGATATCACATTTACAGGCTCACAGACTTGGCATTACCTCAGGACAGAGTATTGGTATTGGAGAGAATCAAACTGTTCTGCAGGAATGAATAATGGAGTGGGTAAAATCTCTGCTAGTGAAAAAAAAACCCCTCAGAGAAGACCTGCACAGTTTCTACAGCTACAATGAATGCTATCAGAAGGATACCGGGCAGAAAGTCAATTTATTTCTGATAAAAGTTGGTTCCCAGTTGCTTTGAGTTTTTATTAGTTTTCAATTAAGACAGCCAAGAGGCTCACAATGAAAACGGATTGCAGAACCTTAAGGAGGACTGCATTCTGTACAAAAACGGAATAAGATTGTTTTAATGCAGGGGGAATGGAAAGTATTAAAGGAGTTTGTAACAGATTTAAGATTTAAAAGATGAACACTTTTTTCTGGAGTGGGGAGGAAGGGGGCTGGGGAGGATGGTAGTTGACTAACCCGATAAGAAAAGAGTTCATCATTGGCGTGAAGACACACGTGCACAGGGAAGCCAGAGAGAGGCTCATGAAAGACCCAGAAATAAACTCTGGCAAAACATCTGGAATCTGACAAGCAAAGGAAGTCGCCCAGACTTAACTGAAGCTTACAGAGTGCAGGCTGCTCTGATACCATGATAGCATGCAAAAAACACTGTAAGTAAAGAAATAAAGACAGGACCTGCCCATGGCGCTCAGAGTCCAAAACAACAGTACGTGACTCGGCACACAAGCCAAATCCATGCCCACAGTTTAAAACTATGCTAGAGCCATAATTCTTGATGAAATGGCAAGGAAGGCCTGGCAAGTTCAGTGATGACAACATCAACGCTGTTGCTTCTGGAGATGTCTGGACAGCATGGCTACAAAATATGATTTGGCTGCAGCTGTGGGCTGCTTAATAATTTTGTCTCTTCTAAGACTTACTGAAAAAGGAAAATCTTATAGCTGATCTTAACATTGTAAGTCTGATGAAGACAGTACACTCATCAGAGAAGGAGTGACCAAAACAACTGAAGGGACAACCAAAACAAATAAAGAAGGCTTTAGGGACACTTTCTGGAAATTGGAAATCTCTCAAAAAGTGCTGAACAGTGCTGAAAGGACACAATTACACCAAGACACAGGCCCCCAGGAAAGCTACCCTTGTAAAGACAGGGCAAGCTTCCCACATTTCTCTGGGAAGGCAGGGAATAAATATCAGTTCAGTTGACGAACATCTGTTCAGGTTTTTGTAGGGGGCAAAACAGACAATTCGTGGAAAGCCAGGATGTCCCTGATGACAAATACTGATATAACCAAAATCAAAGTATGGCTCAAGGTATAATAATTTTTAAATTTAAACTTCGAATTTGCTTTTGCACATCTTATTAATCCTCAGAACGTGCAGTATTTAAAAACGGAAATATCATAGCTAGAAAGAACTACAGATGTTAGTAATTATTGACACATTATTTGCATTTCATTGTAAAACAGATGTGTGTATTATTTTAATTATGACTAATATAACATAGGCCTTTGACATATTTATATATGTATAATGTTTTCTGTGAGTCAGTGCTTTAAGTATGGTTTTGATTTTATTTACTTTCATAAGTTTGGTGTCAGAGAAGAAAAATATATTTGATACATGTGAACAGATCAAAAGAAGCAGAGAAAGTCTCTGGGTATTATGGGAAACCTGTGTTTTGATGGTATGCACTTGCAATGGGTAAGTGCAATGTTATGACCTCCAGCTTCACTGAAATTACTTCTTTTTAATGATAATATTTCCTTACCCTGAGACTATACCACAAACAATTATGGAACATCCTGGAGCCTGCATTGCCATTCCTTTTAAAAGATAGTGTCCCGCTTCCTTTTTCTCCCTATAATCTTTTTTAGTTCAGAGCAATGTTCAAATATACTCCTTTTTTGAAAATTACTAGCCTATGCCGTGGATCATATTATGGGCATTTACCACTGTGATCATTTACTCCATGGCTAGCTTTTCTTTTCAGTCAATTTGTTGACTGCCTTTGCACTGAAGAGTCTGTATAACAAAAATAAATAAATCAGACTTCAAGAGCAGAATCGCCAGCAGACATTTAGCAAGATACTAACATACTCTACATTCCGGTTAAGCAGAATTTAGATGTTATTACTCACCCATCCTATTTGACTTCAGAGATTTCCTAGGTTCAGATACAGATTTCTGTAAAAGATCAGCATGATGTCTATTGTGAGTCCCAGAGAAGGAAGTGAATCCTCCTCCCTCCCATTTGTGTCTCTCCACAGCCACTCGGGCACATACAAACATTTCAGCCCCTCCATTAGCCTGGTGAAATCAAGCTCAGGTGTGGGACACCCCTCAGCTGTAACTCCCAACTGGAAGGCCTTTGCTCAACGTCTGCTGTGGACACCATACATTTTGATAAAAGTAACTGCACTGTTTTTCTAGATATAATCCCACAAACACATCCAATGGAACTCAGCCACTGCTTATTGGCACTCTTCATCAACAATCCCCATCAGAACCTCCACTCCTATTATTAATAACTTTTTACAGACTTTAACCATTAGAACAGAAATAGTCTATGCATAGGCTCTCCACAAAGAGTTGTTTGAGTTTCTCAAACTGTGCAAATATTATTAATCTCTTTAAAACAAACAAACCAACCAACCCAGGGAGCTTTGCCAATATCTGACTTAATATCAACACAGTACAATTTTAATGCCTTCATGGGTGACAAAAATAATTTTTCATGTTTCCAGGGTACAATCCTGAGTTCAAAGCTACCTAGTCCAAGCCATAGAGAGTCATTCACACAGGTTTTCTGTCATTTAGAAAGTGCAGAAGAAAAGCCCTTTTAGTGTTGTACAGAGGAATTTGACTGGTTCTCACTTGTAATTCTGCCCACGTCCCAGCTGCCCTGCACAGACTATTGTTCCACGTAGCCATGGAGCCAGCAAATCAGACTGGACACAGTCAAAAGGGATCTGGCTGCTACTTCACCACATCAAAATCACTAATTTTTAATGGGTCGGGACCTCCCCTCTTCCATCAAACAATGCAAATAATTTGGCGCCTTCTTAAGGCCTGCTGTTGAAGCAGTTGTCTTCTTCCTGCTTTACGAGATAAACTTTGTCTATTGCCTTCTCATGTAAGGAGAGGAATGCAGGAAAAAAAAGATCTGATTTTGTTTTTTAATAAGTAGAGCATATTTGAGAGCTTATCCAAGGCAACTTTTCAGATAGAAGAAATACAAGCTGATTCGGTGAAATGACAACCCTACATCTTATCCACGTAGCCACAACGATGCTAAAAAAAAAAAATCTATTTTTGGTTAAGGGATGCATCCAAGCTTATGGTATGTACAGTATGTGAGATGTGGCTTCTTTCATTTAACAAATGGCACCTGAACTTCTGTACTTTGAAAAAGAACAGATAACACATTTCTTTTGCTCCTTGTTTTTACCTTTAAAGGAAAGAAGATGAAGAACAAAATATTCAGTACCTGACAGCTACATGAAGGAGATGCCTTTAGTGTGCTAGAACATCTGCTCATTTTTCACTTAGATGCAGTATTGAGGCACATATGTCCTCACCTACAACATGAAAGATAACCTATTCTGAAATACTCACTATTTGAAGGACATGAAACAAATATTTTCTTTATTCCAAGCTGGGTCAAAAATTCTTCAGAGAGATCATCTTAGAAACACAAGTAAGGTAACTTTTTAAGCAGTTCACAGACCTGCTGGATATTTGGATAGATACTTTTTCATTACTTCATTGCTCAGCAGGAAACATAACCACTTGTCTCATCCATAATTCCTCCTGAAGCTCAGAGGTCAAAGTTCAACCACTGCTCAAACCTATATAGCACACAAAACCGGACTGAAGTTTTAAACTGTCTCTGATAAAGAAATTTACTGAAAGAATTCCTTAAGAAACAGTGGGTTTTTACTTCTGTTTTTAAGTCTAAAGAATTTGTTTTAAAGTTAGCAGCTGCCAAAGTGTAGCGACACCATTCCTGACAGCAGAGCAAAAGTCCAGCACATCTTCCAGGGACATTCCTGAGGTTAGGGAAGGATTCCCTGCTTTTTTGACAACAAACTCTGTGCTGTGAGTATGTGCGTGGGTACTTTGTTTTCAGCCTGGAATGTTTTAAAAAATGCGAAACACAGAGTCACAGCATTTATTATCCAAATAAGAAATTTGATTGAGGATTTATTATCTTTAAGAAAAGCAGAAACAGAAGAAAGTCTTGGTGGACATGGTAGAAAATGAAGATCAGAGGGCAAGATTCTATCTATTCTATTCTTTGTCCAAGAAGGACAAAGTAGGTCAGAGACAAAATGTTGTTATTCCTTGGGATATGAAGACCTTAAGTGTTTTTTTTTTTCTGTGGTGTGTTCAAGGATTTAGTATTTCTACTCAGGGACACAAGAGCATAAAACAGTCTCAAAGAAAACAAGGCTAGAAGAGCTCTTCAGATCTCATTTAGTCCAACATTCTTCCCCTTAATTCACCTTCATCCAAACCTTGCATTCCACAACCATTCATTTCTCTGCTTGGACACACTACCTCAATCTTTCTCAATCCAGGTGACTGGGTAAGGGCAGATCAGAAATACCAGGGCAGGGAAGGGGTGCATTTCATGCAATATTTTTGGTCTGAACAGAAGCAGGTGGGTCAAAGGAATTTATGTGGAAGCATTTATTCTTAAGATACATCAAGGCTAAATTTGCTACTTTGGAAAATTTGTTGAAGAGATATTTGAAAACTTAAGGCAATACCTCCAAACATAACCTCACAAATGTGAGACAAGTGCACTATACCTTCTGCTTTTAGTTCACTGCTTTTGTAGTGTGACTTTCCATGAGCCAGCACTGGCTGGCTGAGTGTCCCTGTGTGGGTGCAGCGATTATTTCATTATCAGCTTCACCTGCAAAACTTCTCCCTCTGTAACCACCAAACTTTATTGCTATCAGGGCCACATCCATGGGAGCCACACAGCCACTCTGTCCACAGAGGAAAGCTGCACTGGAAAACTTCTGTCTCTTCAGCCCAGAACTAAGTGACAGCAAAGTACATTGAGTGGTTGGGTCTGATCAGTGAGGCTCTGAGACACGTCTTGGTGAGACAGCACATGCTGCAAACGATATGAAGTTGGAAAAGTCTCCTGGGAACACATTATTGTGTGTTTGCCCTGCCCTTAAGTATTTGTTTATTCTGGCTGCAGTCAGAAAGAGGGCACTGAACCAGATAGATTATTGCTTTGTCTCAGTAGAGTCATTCTTTTATCAGCCAGTCCCTTAGACTGAAGGTCCAGAGACAAGTTATGGACACAAAATTTTAAATATGGTGCCAGCACAGGTTGTGTGGAAAGCACAGACCGAATTCCACGAAATAGGGGACTTCACAGATAAACCATAGCCCTGTGGTCTTCAGGAGAGACTTGTGCCTCCCCAAACCCGGCTGCAATACTTTTCTGGGGAGGGAGGCCAGCCAGAACAGGTGATAGCACAGTGCATTGTCAGGGCAGCTCTCACTGACTGTGTGGTTCTGGAGTCTGTGCCCTCTGAGCTCGGCAGAGTGGGATCAGCAGACTCACAGGAAGTAGCTCGGAATCCTGTCAGTAATGTTTTAACTAGGACAGGTGCCTAATGAGAATGCATAGCCAGAACATACTAATGCAGTGAAAAGCTTTTGAAATCCATCTTAGCCTGACATTTGCCCACCTGCTGCCAGAAATAAGACCAGCTAAAAGGAACATTTTAATATTTTTTGAGAACAGAACCGGAGCAGCAATAGACTTTTTAATGGTCCTCAAATGACACTGCTATATACCACCATATGAAGCTGAAACTATGTCTTTGTACATGACAATGCGCAGTAAGGCTTAAAAAGGTTTCAACTCTTGCACACACGTAACTAGGCAGGAAGTACACATGACAGCATCTCTAAACACTCTTGCAAAATATCCACAAATCTCTTTTTTTTTTCAGGATTAGCAGTGCCCTGAAAATTGGAATGATCAAACTTGAAGCAAAAGCTAAGAAAAACATAATAAATCCCCTGCGCTTTTCTGCAGTCCCAAACATAATCATAAAAGTAATAACAAAAGCAAGTTTCCTGTACCAAAACAAAATGTGCTCTTATTTCAAGGAAGAAAAATGAAAAATACATTACAGCATCAATTTCAATTCTCCATGAAAGTATGGCTGCACCACAGCCACAAAACCTCAGATCCTAAACAGATACATCAGTATTATTCATTCATAAGCCTGAAAGAAAAAAGGAAAAGAGAATGAAAGAAGGACACGTTACACCAGGGTAAAGGAAATCTGCAAAATCTGCAGTTAACATCATCACCCTATCTATCTATCTATCTATCTATCTATCAATTTGCCAATCACTCAGAAATAAATGGCAACAAGTAAAATACCATCAAAGCCCCAAAAACTGTGTAAACATGGCACGATGTTCAGAGACCTAAAAAGCATGATGCTTACATTTTGGAAGATCTTACATAGTGTTTTTTGTGTTGACAAGAAGCTGGATTCACAAAACAGTGTTTCCCACGTGTCAGTCCACAAAATAGCCATAGAAAAATACCGGGGCAGAACCATGTTGTTCAGAAGTTCTAGATTGCTACAGTTGAAAGGTAACTTGTCCCATTAAAGGAATAGGAAAGTTTGGATACAGATCCAAACACTCTCCATGCTTGACAACATTGAATCAGTTTGGATTTTATCCATCTCTAATCACTGAACATTTATTTTTAATTAGGATTCCTTGGGCCATTGGAGACATTAGTTGCTGGATTTTGAAAAAGACCTGGCCATAACTCATGTCTCCCATGGTAGGTTCCAGGCAGGCAGGTAGCATCTTTGCATGCTGCCTCCGTGAGGTGTGGGAGGGTGATAAGCTGCAGTCACCCTCATCAGTCCAGGTGAAAGATGAGAAGTTCAGAGAGACAGTTCATTGCTGCAGGTGGGAAACAAATTCCCATACATCACTCAGAACAAGCATAACTCTCCTTGACAACGTATCAGGGATGAAAGCAGGAAGTCAGCCCACCCCAGCCCGTCAATACATGGTGAGACCTGCAACCTTGAGAAGACATTTTTCCATGCTAGAGCCCAGCCAAAGCAGCCCAGTGTGAGTTGCAGTGGATGCCACTGTGTCTCTCTGCCACACTGCAATACTGCTGTAAGAGCAAGCCACAACTCTGCTCACAGGAATCCTGCAGCACATTCTGGAGACAGATTTGGGGATGCAAGTAAGACCTTCCAAAAAAACAAGACAGGTTAAGAATAGCCAAGGAGGGAGCACAGGACAGGAAAAGCCAAGAGGCTGTTGTTACCTCTCCTGACAGATGTGACTTTGCAGAGAGGCAAAGGGGATTTGCACAGCAGGTCTCACCCCGAGCGGCTGAGGCTGATGATTTCAATAACACTCCAGGGCTCCAGGCTCTGCAAACAGTCAGTCTGAGCTGTGTCAGCTGCACTGGAGTGCTGACTAGGCACTTTTCTCGTCAGAGCAGACCCATTCAGCAGGAAACGAGGCCACATACATGCTGCCAGAGCCGAGAAAGCCATATCCTGCGGGTCAGAGGCTCCGCTCGCGTGCGTCAGCACGCTTCCAGAGCAGCAAAGGGGGTGCACTGTCTTACAGAGAGAGCTGTGCACCCAGCCTGGGGGAGAAAAAAGGAATTGTACTGCTTGTTCATTTGGCCTTTGGGACTTTTGGTGCAAGGGTAAACTCTGATGGTGTCAAGTAAGAGGCATCAAAAATCTTGAATAAACATTTTACAAGAGCAGGAACATCTCAGCTGCAGCAAATGGGTGAAAAGGATGAAAGATTTTAACAGTGAAGTACTGCAAATCATGCGATTGCAACCTTTCATGCTGGTTGCCCCAGTTCCATTAGCAAACCCTTCCAAACCAGGCACAAAGGAAAGTTACAGTTCAACCATCTGCAGCCCAGAGGTGGGAACCAATTTGCAAACAATCATCCAACAAGTCAGCATCAAATCTGGGAAGATGGGAAGTCAGAAGAGTATGTTTCTCCACAGCCCACGAGCCTGACTAGTGCTGTCTGACCTATGAGTATATCCTAAGAGGTTGGCACAATCTATATTTACTTAAGTATGTTAGCTGCTGGGTTATCTGATGAATGCTGCTGGGGGTACATTTTAGTGGCAAGAGAGAGACGTGTACATAGATCTTATAGGTCTTGTTCTATCCATGCAAAGAAAGCTCTCTGTTGGTGAAAAACTTAAAAAGGCAGCATTGCCTGAGCTTATTTATGCAATGACAAGTAAAAAAGACTTTCAGCCTAAACCACTCTTAAAAGTACACTTGGAACTTCAGAATAAATATTCTTTTAAGAATAAGAATCACTTTTTAATGTTCTTAGGTTGTTGAAGAACTTTCAGAGGGGGAGCAATAAACTAAGTCATTCTACACAAAAGACAAAACCCACAACACTGAGGGAACTGTCAAAGGTACAGAGATCACAAGCTGCAAAACAGAAAGAATATGTTTTCAGTAAACTGTCAGACACAAGATATTTCAGAAGTCCAGTGGGCCTTTGACTCTTCTTCTGTCTATCTTCTACCGTAGGCAAATACATCACATGAAGCCTTCTCCCCAATTAAATGATCTAGCTCTGTCCCAAAGCTCATTAGGGTTCTTGATGCAATTAAAGGAACTGTTAGTGCAAACAGTCATGGGGATAGCTGACAACAAACATTGATACTGATTCTTGTAGTGCATCTTTCAGTTCTGTAGGGTCCAGGCATTCATGTGAGACCTTAGGCAGTCCTTACCGATATCTACACCAGTATTTTGCACACACTGTTAAAAGATTAGTAGGTGTAGTGGTGGCTGGCTGAAGGAATTTATGAGAGACCTGGAGTGAGGCACGGCTGAGCCCAGCAAAATTATATGAGAAGGTTTAAGATGTCCATCCAGCCTCATATCTTTTCTCAAACAATGGCAAGCAGCAGATGCTTTGGAAGAGTACATGAAATCAGTCATCCCTGGTTTCCTCTCTATTAGCAGTCCAAGGATTTCCTGGAATGGAGTTTCCATCAGGACCATCAAACTAAATAATTGCTGGTAGAGTGTTTTTTGTGAATTTGTCTTTTTGTTTTTGAATTAGCTTATCTCTTTGATAGGGTTTCCCTCTGCTATGTTAAAGGACTAGATTCGAATTTACAAATTTTAATTACCTCCACAGTCAGTATAACTTTTAACAACTACTTCTGCTTCCTTGAGTGTGCCGATTGCTCTGTGCATAATCCAGACCTGTCACTCTCTATGAGAAGTGTTTGCTGTATGGACACAAAAGCCTGTCCCTAGAGGAAACAAATTGCAAAGATTTTAAAGACAGTGTTCAGTCTCATAAGGATCAGATTTAGCATACGCTAAATTATCTGTGATGCTTAAAAGCAGACATGTATTATCCTGCCTAAGTGATTACTAGGAGATGGGTGGAGTAGCTAAATCCGTACTAATTGCCCTATCCAGGGAAGCAGGAATGCCAATCTGTTTGTATCATCCACGCTTTGTGCAACCTGAATATATAATCAGGCATAACCTATCATACCTGCTGGTAGAAGTATTAAATCCATGTCTGTGGAGATTTGTAGGCTTTCAAGTGATAAACACTTCAAAAGGAGCACAGGGCAAAGGCAGGAACAGACTGTGAGGTGCCAACTTCCCTTGTCCTTTCTGCCCTAGCAGTGTAGTACCATTTGAGAAGACAAGGACGGGAGCCTTGGGGTGATGCACCTCAAGCTACTATATAAACTCATTCAGGACGTTTTTAGAGAGGTTGAATGCCAGTGGTCAGCAGGTGTGCTGCCACCACAGAGGGCAAACACCAGAGCACTGTGTGCCTGTCCTGGCACAGGTGTCCTAAACGCCCTAGAGCGTTCATCCCTGTGCCTGCTGATGGGCCTCTCCTGCCTGCCAGACCTCCTTGTCCCCAGGCTGCCACCAACTGAGCCCATGGAATGGGAGACAGCGTTTGCTAAAACTGCCAGGGCATGGTGGTCCTGTTCCAGTTAAGGAGTGAGATGAGTGGAATCATGACGGCCTGCAAAATTTCCAACACTTCCAGGAAGGCTGAAAGGATGCCTAATACAGCCTTCCCCATTCCAGCACTACCCCACAGCCATCAGCTGCCGGGCTGCCTCACCTGCTCCTACAGAGGTTTTCTGTGCTCAGGGAGGGAGGGAATTTCCCCATTCCCATCGACACAGATCCACGTCCTTTGGGCAGGGCGTGTGTGTGTGTGTACAGGGGGCATCACGGCGGCTAGAGATGGAGCATCCCTGTCTAGCCCTAGTGCTACCCTACGGGCATGGGGCGGACAGAAACGACAGGAAAAGGAGGCGAGAAAAAGCGGAGATTTGAAGAGGGGCAGGACGCTGGGAAGCGCAAAAGAGTAGAAAGGGAAGGAAGAAAGCGGAAAAAAAAAGGAGGAGAAAGGGGAGGAGATGAAAGCAAGAGGAGAAGGGAGGACCGGGCGGGGAGGAGGCGAGAGGCCGGGGAGGAGAGGAGGGAGGCAGCTCGGCAGAGGGGACGGGACGGGACCCGGCGCCCCGCGGGCCATGCGCCTCCTGGCTACGGCGCTGGCCGCCCTGCTGGCCACGGCCCCGGCCCCAGGTAAGCGGCNGCCCCCGCCCTTTGCGCCGCGGAGCGGGTTTGGTCCCCCCGCACCGGGGAGGGCTGGGGCAGCGGAGAGGGGCTTAGCGAGAGCTGGGGTCGCCGCCCGGGAGCCGCTCCGCCGCCCCTCCGCCCGTCCCTACCCCGCTCCGCCGCCGCTTTCCGGGCTGCCGGCAGCAGCGCTTCTGCACAGCGATCGGATCCTGTTGAGAAAAGAAAGCCCTTTCCATGCAAGTTCGTGGAAAGGGGTCCTCGGCCGTCTTCTGTGCCAGGCACAGCCGAGGCCAGAGGGAGGTCTGGCATTGTTTTTTCCACAGGTGCCCTGATCCCATTGGCGTCAGGTGGGAATGGAACCCGTAGGTCACTTGTAAAAAGCCTCCTCCATTTAAGACCTTTATGCCCCCAAAACCAAAGGTGCTTTGGACAGCGTTGTGTGTCCCGAAGCTGCAAAACGGACACAAGAGTTTGGATCTGAACTCCCGGGTGCAGTGAGCTGAAGGGTGGGGAAGCCCTGCTCATTCAAGGTTAATGCAAGTTGAATTTGAACCTCCACTGAAGAAGGGCAGGAGGTGGTGGAGGCAGAGGTTTGGTTCAAGTCCATCTTTAGTCAGTGCAGAAGCTTTATCCGAGGGGGAGCCTCTGACTTGTGAAACTTGCAGACAGATCTGTGCAACTGAAAACAGCTGGTTGCTTTTTGGTGCTCTTGCTAGCCAGCTCCTAATTATTTTCATTTAAACTTTTTAAATTTAAACATTTAAGCTTTGCTTCTTCCTGGCTCATCTGCTCTTTTTAATTGTAAAAAAATCAAAATAAAGCAGACTTTGACAGTAGCATACTTTAAGTGCACAAACTACAACACAGATAAAAGCCATCCCAAATGCTTCTGGTCATGGAAAGCTGAGATCAGAAGGCAACCGCCCCACTACCATGCCGCTCCAGTTCCCCAGATATCCCAGTTCTCTACCTATCAGTCCTTTCAGCACTGAAGGTTGGATTGTAGGTTCAGTCAGTCTGTCAGGCCTGTCAGTCTCCATGGAGGAAGAAGAGTGGCCTATATACAACACTAAACCTGGACTGTGAGCAGTTGTGCACAGGAGCATCTCCACTTGTTTCTCAACTGAAGTAACTGGGGTTCTCCCAAAAAAACACAGCCATGCTGAAACTGCTCCCCACATGGAATGACTAAGCAGTCACTCTTAAGTCCTTTGCCACTGTTTCAGCACAAGACAGAGGGGAAAGCCCTGGCACAGACAAGTTTCTGGCTCCTGAAAGTACAGTTTGTTACTCCTGACAGTGCTGTGAAAGTGTTTTGCTGTGTAATGTGGCAGACAGCAAAGTCCAAACATAGCTAATTCTTGGACTTGAACTGGTGTAAGCAGACGTGGACTATTTTCAAAGCAGGATTTTTTAAAACAGAGCTTAGTCAGCAGTCAACTTTCCCAGCTTCCCACAGGCAGTGAGACATGCAGGTGGAGGGTACCAGAGAAGCAAACAGCTAAAACGCTGGGATGGGAGCAACTAAGTGAGCTAGTTGCGAAAAGGTGAGACATGTTTGATGATAAAGCACACTGCAAAAGAATCCAGTCTTTGACTCTCTCTCCTCCCCCTTCCTATAAATAGTTTCCCTTTCCAAGGAGAAACAAGACTAAACCTTTTGTGGTGAGCTCCACCTGAGCAGCTACATCATGCTATATTGGGAAGGCAGGAGAAGAAAAACAGTGATTCCTCGCTTGAAACAGCAATCTGACGTCTAGAAATTCAATGCTATATTGGCACACAAGCCTGTTCTCAAGTTGTAGAGAAGTCTCCCCCTCTTGGCAAGCAGCCTATTACAAGGGTAAACCTCATGTTGGGGCTGACCACTGCCTAAAGACAGGAGGAACATGTCCACTAGTGTCTGAGAGTCTTGAATGAGGGTTTTCCTTTCTACATAGGAGGTAAATGAACTTTTTCCTCCAAAATCTACTGTTCCTCCTTCAATGACAGTGGGGGGATAAATTCAAATGGATACTGTTTTTCAGTTTTATATAAAGCATCACCTGACTCTGTTCAACATGAGCTGATATCATGGTGAAAGCACCGTGAGACTTCGAAAATTCCAAAACTCTCCCCATTGCTGTACTTGTGCAGCTGCACCAAATAGGAGCCATAAAAACAAGATAAGGAGATGGGTTCCCACTGATCAGACAACCTGAAGGATACAAAATTTGATACCTCCCTATAAAAAGGCACATCCCCAGAGGAAAAGTAGAAGCCTTAGGTATAAAATAGCAATATTTGTATGAGTGTAAACAGCTAGAAAGGGATCAGAGACTCCATGTACAGTGCTTTATCTTCTTTCAGAGGCCTCCATCATCACCATATCTGACTTCCTCTGTATTTTCTCTTGGGTACTTCTTGGCACTATGTTCTGCCTAGTTTCGAATTAAGCAATGATCTTTTTGCCTTTTATTTTGGGACTGTATTTCACAATTACTCCTAGCCAGCTTTTTCAAACAAGAATTTCACATGTCAGGAAAATGACATAATTGTTTTTCTTTACAGTTTTCATGACATGTTCATAATTTCAGTAGGAAAAAAGGCCTGTGTTTTTCATTTACCCAAACCATAATTTTATAAATGATTTGTTAAACATTTATTGCCTAAGTAGTTATGAGGACCCAAAAAAGTGTTGAAATTCTTAAACTCATTCTCTGTTTACCAAGCAGCACAACCTTCAAAATTTAATCTTATTGTGATAGCAGAGGCAGCCATTTACTGGCTACCCTTCTGGTGGTAAAGCACCAAGGCAAGATAACTCCAGAGAGTAGTAACTGAAATTTCATGCCTGGAAAGCTTTTGGTGCTATTCAGCCTTAATTTCAAATTTCAACATACTGTTCTACTTGTGTGTGCTTTCTACAATCCAAAATCATGTGGTTTTTTGGCATTTGCATGAATTGCAGACACAAGCATGCACAGATAATTTTATCAATAATCTCAGCCATGCTTAGCTGTAGTTACTTAAAGAATTTTTTTTAAAGCCAAACTGTTCTTTATACAACTTATTTTCTCCTTTATAATAAAAACATACCATTCAGTAGAGCTTTTAATTGAAATGACACAAAATAATTATTACACTATTAATTTTCAGAGTTCTCAAACAGTTGCAACACAACTTCTTTAATTTAGTGGATTTACTTTAAGGTGATATAATTCAACGCTTCATTTCACAGCTTCACTGGGGCCATAAAAACAGTGTCTCTGCCTCCAATACTCCTTCAGAAATAGAATGGAAATACTTTACTTGCTTATTTTGAAGATAAATATATGTTTGTGTTTCAGGAGCTGATGTCAGACAAGATTTTCTGCCAAAACACTCATCCCCTTTGTTAAAATGTTCCTTGCTGATGTGCTAGAAAAGTGTCCAAAAGTGAAAAAATCATTCTCCCAGAGTTGCAATTCTCATTAGTATGTGAGTACAGTACGGTATTCACATAACAGGAAGTTCACAGTTTAGAGGACATTTCATGGTCTGCAGAGTGTCTTGCAGGGAGTGCTTGCTCACTGCTGGAATATGGTTCTCTCTCTCGTGGATGCCCTCAGACTGGTGGATTACACATCACAAGTCATTTAGGGAACACATTGCCACAATACACCATTGGTCAGAAATAGATCAATCTCTGGTATGACTGATCAGGACATTCTTAATGTGCATTAGGAAGGAAATAAAATGAGTGTTGATTCCCATGCCTGAGAAAATCAGTCCAGTATAGATCAGTTAATTCAGGAAAGGGAAATCTTCCTATAATTAACAGCTATGGACACTTCTTTCAACCTTCACCTATACTGGCTGTTGTTAGAAGTGAAGCAGAGAGGCAAACAACTGGTCTAAATTCAGGGCGAAGAACATTATAGAGAAGAATCAGAAATTAATGATCATTTGTCCCAATATGATCTTATGTCATACTTTGTCAAGCAAATAATGTCAGATTAACTTGAATTTATACTCAGAAGGATTTATCTGATGGATTTAACCCAGATTTGAGATGACCATTCAATTATGACAAGGAGAACATTACTTGAAACAGAGGACATGGGGAACAGTAGGATATAGGGAATTCAGTAGTCTTCCAGTGATAATCTAGGGAACAATATGATGTAAGGTTTGCACAAATGATATCTAAAAGAAGTAGACAGAAGTGTGCATGTTGAAATTATGTGACGTTATCAAATCAGCTTAAGACAGGGACAGCACGTAGGAAAAACTGAGGACTGGCTAACAGAAGTGGAGCAGAAGTTAGTAAAGCAAAGTCACATACTTGGGGATTAGTAAGAATTTCTTTGATACACCAGGAACTGAACCACAAATGACAAAGAAGGGAAAACACTCAAGCTATTTATGACCTGACATACACGTGTGAAAGTATCATGAAAAAGGACAAGATAATTCTGGGATATACCAGGCAAGGTATATCCCAGTCCAATCTGAGAAGTACTCTGAGTATTCCACAGGACATTGGAGAACTTCTTCCCAGACACTGTCTGTAAGTGCAGTCGATTACATTAAAAAAAATTAAAATAATTACAATCAAACCCAAAATTTAAACTGTAACCAGTGCAGAGAAGGGCTGTTAGGGTGAATAGAGAAGGGAAGACGCTACTTTAATAGAAGAGACTAACAGCGCTTGGCTTCTTTAGCTCAACAAAGCAAAGGCTGAGACCAGATAATTACTTTCTATATGGAGTCAGGAAGCAAGTGTTAGAGAAGAAAACACTGTTTAAACTTAACATTGGCATAGGAACAAATGAGCATAAACTGGCTATTGACACCATTTAGCCTGAAAGTCCTAAGAAGGATGCAAGTCATTGGAAGAGCTGGTCATGGAACAGCTTTCCAAAATGTTCGTTCAGACTGACAAAAGATTATGTGAAGTTGGTCCTATGACAGCAGCAAGGTCTCCATGTCAGCCCTATGCTATTGATTACTGACAGCAAAAATCCTAGAGCAGACTCACTGAAGGAGGGCCTCATGCCGTCTTTAACGTTCACAGAGAGGCAGATGATGCCAGGTTCTACAAGGCCATTAAACGGCTGCACACTAAGCGGATGCCATCGTTTACCTGCTGAGGGCTTGCATGCTGGCACAGATTATGGTGCTGTTGTGCTGGTGTGGAGGATTCTCAGCATCTCTTCTTTCCTTTACAGACGTTTGTGAGGCTTTAAATGTGACGGTCTCTCCTGGACCAACGGTGCGATACTCTGAGGGGGACAATGCTACCCTGTACTGCCACATCTCTCAGAAGAGGAAGATGGACAATCTGCTGGCCGTGCGGTGGGTCTTCGCTGCATCACCTGCCCAGGAGCACCTCATGATCAAAATGACAAAGTTTGGGTCTGTCCAGTATTATGGAAATTATACTCATCATTTCCACAAACAAAGACTTCATCTTATTAAAGAGAATCATGGAACTATGTACAAATTTCTTATTTTAAGCCTTCAGCAAACAGATCAAGGACATTATATCTGCAAAGTCCAGGAAATTGGCAAACACAGAAATAAGTGGACAGCGTGGTCAAATGGTACAGCAGCTACTGAAATAAGAGGTGAGAGACTACTTATTTCAAGTCTATAATTTCTTCTTGCCCTGTGATCTGTTACTTTTCGTGTAAATTCATCCATAAGACATTTGAACTTAGATTATTTTTGAATGTAATCTGTGGATAGGAGAAGAAAACCTAGCACTGAACTTCTATGTTTTGCTTCTTTCTTGGAGTTTCCCTTGCTCTTAGTTCTAGTTTAGCTGCAGTTGGTGAGTAGCACTTCTAGTATCATTTCTGTACTATTGTTTATACACTTGCAGCCAGAAAGCAGAGCTAGAAAAGCAATGACCAGCCTGCTGGTATTGACCTTTGGATAAAACAACCAGGAGAGGAGTGACAGATGTGAACCAAGTTGAAAACAAGCCAATTCTTTGGGATGGGTCAGATCGAATCTTATGCCACCACACCCACACTTTCCAAGATGGGCAAAGCTAGAGAACAAACTCCTTTGAAGGGATGGCTTTGCTCAGCAGCCGTGCCATTAGTGCTAGCTGGCAAACTAGCTCCCTGCTTGTGTCTTTATAAACAGAAAAGTTGATTTCCCAACTCTAAAGATTAACGCCAGCATGCAAATTAAAGTGTTTTCTCATTCACTGAATGATGGAAGTTCTTAAATGCTTGTAGTGAAACATATGGATTTGTCAGGAGTTCCTGGAAAGTGAACGGCATGTCCCAAGTAAGTGGCAGCAGAAGAAAAAGCAATATAAAATATTGTCACACCACCTGTCATACCCCTCCTCACAAAGAGCCACTCTGCATCTTTCATAGCTTCTCAGGCTATTGCTAATTATAATACTGAAACCTCTCATTGCTTTTCATAGCTGAAGTACGGGGCTCAGATTGACTTAGTTATTGCAAAGAAGGACATTTATAACTTTACAGTCCAGTCCTTAAACAATATTTCCCCCCTGATTTCTAGTATGAGTTATGAATATATAATCAGAGTAGGGATTTGGGACTCATGACGTCATCACTTTCACACTCTCTGCTCAGCTGACACTGACTTCTCTCTGCTTGAAATATGCCCCAAAGCAGAGCAGCAAACCTGAGATGAGGGAGGAAGGCTGGCCAACCTGTAGAGAGTTGTAGACACCCTGTGGGGATCTGAGGCAAATACCACAGCCACCCTGGCTCCCCCAAAGTGTATTTATTCTAACCCTAAATCCAGATTAAAGATACCAAAAGATATTTGAAAAATTGCATATCTTTAAATGTCATAGCAACTGTTTTACTGCTTAAAGCCTCTTGATTGGAAACAAAGGACCACCTTTGCTAGCATTTGGCTAATGCGCCCTGAGTGTACAGAACTTGCTACACTTGGGAGGGAAGGTAACTCTTTTCTGAGTAGTGATAAAGTTTCCAATTTTCCCAACAGTAACACTTGGGCTTTTCAAGGAAATTTTATTCCAAACACATTTTGTATTTTATGTTATGATCAGTTACACTTTTTATTGCAAAGGGATTTACTTATATTACAGTTAGACCCAGGATGCAACAAAAGGAGCAATACAAATTGCCTGAAGCATTTGGATACTTAAGTTGTACTGCTTGTGCTTTATCAAATAAGGTAGCAGTGTTCCAACACATCACAGTTGCTGTGTTGCCTAACATTTTGTTCCAGTTAATGTGTCTGCAGTTATGCCCAAATTCAAAATAGTATCTTTATACTAAAGCAGGCAAATTTCTTAAAACTTTGCACATCAAGCAGATGCAGAAATAGCACAGTCCCTTTTTTAAAATTTATTCACACAGGAAGAGGAGGTTACTGCACAAGACACAAATTTCAAGAGAGAAAAGGATCACTCTGCTTCTTCAAAGTGTAACTTGCTCTTGAAGCAGGCTGACAGCTGGATCTACTGCAGTAGTATCTACTGCTATTAATTTATATTCAGATTTTGTTATTTGCTAGCAAGTTTGCATGTGTAAATTTGTGTAGGCCATTAAGAAGTTGCAAATGTATTTTGTTGCAACACGTACATTTATACATTTATACACATATTGGACTCACGGAAAAACAATTGATTTACAGGCTACTATTCCTTACTGTGTAATGATGGCAGTTAAATTTTAGCTACATATGTGGCTTCTACTTTAGGGGCAAAATAAATTTCTTTGGAAAAGAAGCCTCATTGTGGAGATGGAGTCCTTAGAGGGTTCTGTTCCTGCACTCATATCAACTACAGCAACTTTGTGGTGTTTTCAGAAGGTCCAGCTGGAATTTGAACTGTTGCAGTTTGGCCCTTTTGGTGTAGTGAATACAAGACAACAGATAGCGTGTACAAAAAGGCTACTGTTAAATCTTGCTAGTAAAACCAAGAGAAATCCACGTGCCAGTGTTGCCAAGCAGTGTCTCCTAATCCAGCCATGCAACACCTTCTGCCTAAGCTAAGGTGAACCTTTTCCTCTTCCCTATCTTCTCATTAAAGGCATCTGCTCCTTTCCTGGGCTTGTGTGGTCAATGATAGCCTAAAACCAAATAAGTTGTCTTAGTTAAGCAGAGAATACACCAAAAAGACAGTTTATCTGAGACACAAAAAAAACGCACGACAACCAAAACCAAGCCAAACCCCCCCCCCTTCCAAAGACATCAGAAAAATGGTTCTTCTACTCCCTTCCTATCAGAAAACCCAAAATAGTATTCTTCTCAGAACAATATACAGCACCCCAAAAACATCATTTACAATCAGGTGATCTCTCAATATACTGCACATCTCTTAGAAAGAGCAATACGTGTTCCAAATGGTTTACAGTCCAAGAGAAGAGACTACTTGTAGGACAAACATAGAAAATTAGGCAGTCCAACTATAATCCTATTGGCATGGACAACAAAAACAAGTAGATGATCACAACAATCTGTCTTGTTGGGAAGTTTATATATCAGAATTTCCCATAGAAGAAAGTCTGAGTTCTTAGATATTAGTGTCATGTGGCATTTTCTAACGGTAAAAATGTTGCCAGATACAGGAATGCAAGATTATTTTTTTCCCCAAATAAACAAAAGCCCTTTTTTCAGGGAAGTTATTCTGAAATACTTGCCAAAAACCTACACATGTGATGCTTTCATGTAACAAATGAGTAATTTGTTAAAATATTCAGGATGAGCTTCCCATCCCAACTGAACAGAAGATTTCCTTAGTCCTGAAAATTCTATATCTGTTGATCTAACCCCATACTTCACATCCCTGCAGGGCACTCCCTAATGAATTCCCTTTCCAGTTAGATACTTTTTCTCTAATGATTTGCCACATGAAGCTCTCTTGGAGGTTCAGACTTCACTGGCAATCTGGAGGACATTACCACACTCCTATTTCATTGCAATGATTGCTAGCAGAAGAAAAATCATGGATTGGCATAACTGACATTATCTAATCTGATGTCATAAAAACTATCAGCATGCATGAACGATCTGGCTGAGGAGAGCAGAGAGGGTTTTGAACAGTGTTTCAGCAGTGAGAGCACTTGGATCCTGGTGCTAGGCTGTACAGCTGTTATGATATTGACAGTCATCCATCCCACTTCTGAAACGGAGAGGACAATTCTGCGCAGCTGAAGTGTTTCATCGAAATGGAATTAGATGAAGCAAGTTCTTGGTGCACTGAAGTCTAAGGCAGAATACATTTACTTCAAGAGGTTCAAGCTTTTTATGCCACACGTTTTTCAGTTTTTGTCATGTTTTCTTTGGTTTTTTTTTCAGTGATTTCATCAAAATCTTCTGATCATCCCATTTTCAAGAAAAACCATGAAGCTTGGAAGTTTTTTGAAGGTAAAGATACATCTAACTGCTACCAGTTCTATACATAGTGTTAGTTTAGCCCAATGCTACAGGACAACTAAAGTGCCCCAAATCAGGACCAATTTTGCTAGTTCCTGTGCAAACACAGGCCTTGCCTGAGAAACCCTCCTGCAAAGTACAAGGGGTGCTGGACAAAAGAGAATGGAAGAGTCCAGCTTCAGTTTTTCATCTATCCGTTATGGCCAATGGGAAAATAACCTCTGCCTGGCTAATCACACAATGCAAACACAGACCTGTATGCAGGAAGGTGTTGAGCCTGTCTGCAGAGCTACCAAGCACTTTACACTCCCACTGGCCTTAGAAACTGCTCAGCAAATGTGCTTTGCACTGCAAGAGCAGCTTGAAATTCCCTTCCGTTTCAAGGCAAGCTGTATTTTCTGTGTAGATCGGTGGACAACTGTTGTGGGAGACTGTAATCCAGAATTTGCACACAGTTAGGATTCCCTCCTCTTCTCCTCCCGCCCCAACGTGGAGCACCAGTGAGTGCCAGCACAGCACTTCCAGCCACTGCGCTCCCTGCCAGGCAGGAATGCTCCCTTACAGCATGGCCCTGGTTCTGTGGGGAGCCCCTTTCTTAAACCATCATTTACAAACTAAATTGTTGCACTGTGTAAGGGGAACGAGGCACAGAACTGCAGGTCAGGGGTTTAATTCCAGCAACACTATTTTCTGCAAGAACACTTGACCTCTGAGGCTGTTTCCTCTCTGTGAAGTAGGAAAGAAGCCAATATCCCCCACTAAGGATGTTTCAAGACATTAATGGGTAGGGCATCCTCAGAGTACTCTGAACAGAGTTGTAGTAGAAGCAGAAATAAGTCATTAAAGATTTCTTCTCCTTCTGAACAAAAGACGCCATCTTGGTCGGCCAAGGTACAACTCCTGTGAGCCCCACTGGGAATGTGTTACAGCACCTGAATGAAAGCCATAGAGGAGACTAAGGATGTAGTTTGAAAAAAAAAGACCCATACAAAAATTTCAAGCCAGTGCTGCCAGCAGAAGAAGCAATTGCAGACTTTCTTCCTTCTTCCCCAGCCGCTCAGCACTCTCCCCACTGCCACTTTTCTTGTTTTATTGTTTGTATGTTTGTTTTGTTTTTTTCTTTTCTTTTTCTACCAAAAAAAAATACAGCTGTTTTAACTGGGAAATAATCCAGCTGAAGTCTTTTTGGTTTTTTTTTGGTTTTTGAGTTGCCATTCAAAAAAAAAAAAAAAAAGAAAAAATAAAACACAAACCAGTCCTTTTTGCTCACTCCTGAAAGTCACACCTCATAGGTGTAGTTACACCTATTTGCATTTATGGATACTTAAACCAAATTTTAAACTGAGCAGGATAATATAGGAAAGTTTCTAGAGGGTTAAACTACTTCTGAACTGTTACCCTAAATCTTTTGGTCTGGAGTCTGTTTAGATCTTGTAGATGTAACTTTTTTCTGTGCTGTCATCATGAAGCATGAGCTTCAACACTGACCCTCATCTGTGCTTGATTTTCAGATCTGTATGTGTATGCAGTGTTTGTGTGTTCCATAGGAATCATCAGTGTCCTCCTTTTTACACTTGTCATTCTCTGTCAGTCACTTCTGAACAAGCGGAGGTCCACAGGTGAGTAAGATGCCATTCCTGATGACTGCAAAGCCCTTATCAAAAACAGGAGCATGGGGAGGGGCGAAGAGCATGCAGAGGAAGCAGAAAAAATAAGTATTTTCTTGTCTTGTTTGTAATTTTAAGTAAAACTGGTAGGAAAAAAAAATTTGCCAGACAAACTAGAACAAAGGCATTTTCCTCCCTTTGAATAGATATTTCACTTTAAATTTGCTTTGGACTTTTCAAACATCTTTTGCCTTTGCACAAGCATAAGTTGAAGGTTGATGGGAGTTCTTTCAGAGGAGACCAAGTGCTGTAGCATTAATTGCATTTTGACCAGAAGCTAAAATTTTGCATGAGTAACGTTTCTCCAGAAACCGTGTAGGGGGGTTTCAAAGCAGTCTTGCTCCATTCTATTTTATTGTCCCTTCCTGAGTAGGTGTCAATATTCTTGGGAATATGAGGGGTTTTATTAGCACTCTCTCACTTGTAGTATTTTTTTAAAACTAGAGCATCATTTCTTAACATTCAAATCTACCTTTTCATAATGATCTTTCAAGATCAAGAATTACTGTTTCATTCTTGTCTTCCTCAGAGATGGTTTCTCAAAGAGGCTGCATCTGCATCAAAGCAGTCTTGTTATAAACAAAAGTGCTATTTCAGATCTGTGGAGTAAGCAATGCAGGCTCTACCTTCATTTCAGTTTAAAAGTGGTTTATTTGGAGACCTCGCAAAGGTGCAAGGATGAGATACCAGCACACTTAGCAGCCACCATGTTAGAGGAGAGTGTAAGGACCATCTCTCCACAGGAGCTTTCAGAAGGAGTTTGGTTAGTGATTTGTCTTGTTAATGAAAGGAGAGAATCATGACTTTGCTGCCTCTGCAGCCTACACAGATCCCACGAAGGAATGAGTGACTCAGATACACAAGTGAGAAGACATGTAAGCCAAAAATAGATGTATAGAGAAGCCCTTGCCTGACCACAAACACATTTCAGGCTGTGGCTTCGTCTTCCTGGTAGTGCACTTAGTAGAGTAACTCCAACTTTAACTGAACCCAACAACTCTGCTTGCCAAGAGGAAGGAGCAAGATCAATGTTAGTCTTCCTACCCTGTTAAGTGATGACAAAGGTTTTGTGCCAAGGGAGTACCCACACTAAAGTATGTTGGTCATGGTGAGTCACCCTGAAGCCACAAGCACTAGACTGATGTATCTCAGTTTTTCTTGAGCAGACATTGGGTTACAATTTGCTTCTGTTTTTGTCAATTTACTGCTGTGAGTACAAGCTGCTTGGAGGAAAGGTCTATTTACATTTAACAAACACCAGCTAAATATTGAAATAATATACAGTATAGAATAAGGATATACAAAAGAGAAAAGGTAGTTTCTTTTGAGCTGCTAAAACCCTTCTTTGCTACCTGAATATTTGCATGCTCAAAAACGTGCCAACAGTGTAATGAGCATCCTCTTGCTCCCAAAGGGTCAGCCTACTGTTCTCCTGTACATTTAAAAAAGATCTGACAGGTAGATGGAAGCACTGCCTTAACTGGCTTAAACATGGCTCCTGTGTTAGCCCCAGCTCCTAGTGCTCTCTGCTCCCCTTTCCTTAGGACCAAAATGCACCTCCTGGGAGCTGTATAGCTCCCTTAGAATGGGAGAATTTAGGTAAGACCAAATATGAAAACTTTCCCATAGAGAGGGGCATAGTCATGTTGGTGCCCTGTTGTGGGGGTTTCATGGTCCTTTACAAAACAGAGAACAAGAAAGGAGGAGCATGTCTATGTTGTATTCAACCTCACATCATGACCCAGGGATGCACCCTCTCATCCTTCTGAGATATAAATTGGCAGTGGGTCAGTCAGAAGAGCCAGAGTCTGTCCTCTGAGAGAGGCACAGAAGCCACGAAGCCACAAAAGAGCATCTTAATAACCCTGGCTCCTAAAAGGCTGTGCCAGGGGCAGCTGCCCTTGCTCAGGACTCTGAGTCAAAGGAATACGAAGTAGAAGGATTTACACAGCTCACACACACAGCTGTTAGAGGCAGGATAGTGGCTGGACTGGACCTCTGATCTGATCCCAGGAGGCAATCCCTTTATGCCTGCGGCCACAATCTGACTTACATTAGGAACAGCAGTGGCTCCTGTGGGTGAATGGTTTATTTCAGGCTTCTGGAAATAAATACAGGCACCACAAGGGAAATAAAAGTCTTCAAAGTAAAATTACTGGCTTGCTGTGCTTTTCCTTAGCAAGCTGTCTTTTGGCTGGGCTGACCACTGGAACTTGTGTTGCCCAGCATTTCCACAGCAGATTTTTGGTGTTGTTTAATACATTCCCCTCTCCCAAGCCTAGCTGTGTCTTAGAGTCAGATGCATTTTAATGCACAATATAACGTATGGTGACGTTCAGTATCTCTCCCAGTGTAACAAGCTGGCAACTCCAGTCTCAGCAACACAGGTCTATCTGCAGTGCCCATTTGAAACTCCTAAACTGTGTTGGTGTGAAGCCACATTTTCTTTCTTTTTTTTCTTTTCTTCAACAGTGAAGCATTACCTGGTGAAATGCCCCCAGAACAGGTAGGAGATCACACATCTCTTTACTATAATCCAAGGCACCAGTTCAGGATTTGTTTTGCTATGTATGCTGAAAAATAGGAGTAACGTTTTCCAAAATGCTTATGGGAAGAG
Organism: Ptilonorhynchus violaceus; assembly: GCA_013397565.1. NCBI lineage: Eukaryota > Metazoa > Chordata > Aves > Passeriformes > Ptilonorhynchidae > Ptilonorhynchus > Ptilonorhynchus violaceus. The sequence goes on from VZRJ01010167.1 coordinate 3,385,724, forward strand.
AAAGAGTCCCAGGTCCATGAGTCATGAATGTGTCTGCTGTGCATGAAAGGGGAGATCTACCTGGGCTAGCTGTAGGTCCTGCAGGGGCTTCAGTGACAAGCTTCTCCTTGATGCTCTGAATTGCTTTCTGAAGAAGCCTATTTTCATCCTGTGTAGGTTTCTAGGGTTTCCCAACACCTCACAGGATGGTAATGACTTAAACATCCATGTACATCACGATGTTACCCAGTGATTCCCACACCCAGGAACAGAGTGGGGCTCAAAAAGCAGATTTTCAAGGCCCATAGTCTATTCCCAGCTGAAGGCTCCAAGTGATCGGAAAAATTCTACTTCTGCTGCAGTCATTAATCACTCTCCCTTTAAAGACCTCTGGCTGCCAAAAGTTTTTGATGGTGTGGTGCTATAAAATGGATTTCCATTGTATGATTTTCCTGATATGTATATTGGACTGGAACTGCAGTAAAAATATATGACAGATATTTTACAAACAAAAAAGATGAAAGAGGGATGCCTTGTAACAAGACAGAAGCACAGCTGTTTCCCAGTTTTCAGTGACATAAACCATGTGTTTCTAGCCTTGTAGTCTAAATCCACTACATCTTGGTATCACACACTGTTTCTCATAGTATCTTTAGACACTACAGGATTCAATGCCAAGTATAGCACACCCTATATCCTCCAAGAGTGTGATTTTTAGTTCATTCTCATAGGATTATCACTGTATTCAATCTAACTGATACTCAGATGGAAGTGAAGTCACAACAAAGCAGCCCAGAGTTCTGGAGAGGCCAGTACAAACTGTAACTTTCATGTTATTCACAGACAGATCTTTGTTCTGTGACCTTGACCAGACATTGCACCACACAAAAATTTAGAGAGACAGCTCAGCAGTTTTCATTTTTCCCTGGATGTTTTCCCTTTCCCCCTTCTTTATTAGCTGCTGGGACAAAGTTGGAATTACAAAAACAAACAAACAAAAAAGAATCGGGAGGGAGAGGAAATCAAAGTAGATTGGTAGGGAACACAAAAAGAGAAAAAAATGAGACCCAACTGAAAAAATGGAGCATGGCAGTCAGACAAAAAAACTCATACTACAAAATCTGACTCTCTGGGAATAGATGACATAGCAATGATACTACTGAAAACACTAAACTTAGGAGGCTGAATGGCAGGGAAAAACAAGCCAATGTGATTTCTTCACCATAAAACAGAATCTCCAGAAGTGAAAGAAATGCATGACTCCATATGGATAAAAACAGTTTCATGTATTTCAGTGTGGCAAGTTATGCTAATGAAATCCTCGATCACACAAATGCATGGCTAAAGTGCATTGACTTCAGGGCTTTAAAATTAAATAGCTATGAAAGTGTTAGCAGTATCACAATTGTTATGTTTCACACTTGGTACCATTTATTTTCCACCCTCTGTTCAAAACACAAACCATTAATTCCTTTGAACTCATTGCTCTTCACCTGCGCATTCCTTGTCTTGGAACTGAATTCAACACATTTAGACCCAAAACCTACTGTCTACATACCCATTAGGCCAAACTGATTAACTAACTTGCATGAGATTCTTGCCATTTAAAATTACTACTGTGCAAAATTCAGCCTTGATTAGAGAAGCTCAACTCCAGCTCCCTTAGTGATATTTCAAACACAGAGTAAAATCCAGTTTCAAAATTACATTAATAGTCTGATGTCTAAGAAATGTCTGTATTCCCACTGCAGTAATACCTAAGTATCTTAAAATATTTTATGTCTTGACATCAGAATGGTGTTTTTACTTTTAATTGGAATCTGAAACACAATGGGCTAAGTGATTTGCCCCAGGTCTCACAAAATGGCCATGGCAGAAAAGAAAATTAAATCCAGACTTCCTGAGTAGAACAAAGCAAATGTTTAGGTTTCGGTTTGCTACTTGACCAATAACAAATTAAGGAAAAAAAATGAGTTGACCAAAACCCATTTCTTGACCACATTTTAAAAATAACTACCTAAATAAAATAGCACAGTTATTTTTGCTTTTTCAAACCACCTAATTCCATTTTCTGGTGTTTTATTTTCTTTAAATACCCTTCCTATTATTTTCCTTGTTGTTGGATCAGTTTGTCAGTTTTCAGATCCAGAATCCCCCAGGAGGTGAAGCTTTGAAAACAGGAACATTTCTTTCTGCCTTTTATATTTGTTTTGGCCTGAACTCTCTAGTCCTTCAGTGACTGTTCTTCTGGAGATAAATAATGGGAGGTGAATAAAGTGTTCACCTCAGAAAGCTGTCCATCTCGACACCTTGGTTCCACAGTGCCAGTGTAACATCATAGGAGCAAATTCTGCCACACAGAACCAGAACCAAGTAGTCAACCCATCCCTGGCACCTTTTCACACAGCTTCCCTATCTGGAAAATATCCAAGCAGCTCCCACTTCACTAAAGAGAATTTTTTGTCAGCCCCCTGCAGACCTTTGACAAGAGAAAACTGACTTAGATGACAACAGGAAAAGTTCCACATCCTAGAGTCTGATAAGGATAGTAATAAGGATAGTTTCCCAGCTCTTGCAACAGCCATGACCTCCAGGGGAACTGGTGTCCTGGTTCCATGATTATTACACACCTTCCACAAGTTATTTTCCCAAACCCCTGTATTTTTCTTGCTCTCTAAAAACTCATTAGATCCCCCAAGAAATGCACAATGTGATACTGTTGAAAGAGAAGCCAGGAGGCTGGAGAAGGAGCTGGAGATAAAAAACTAACTTTCCTTCTAGAAATACAACAAGACAAGCTCACAAAGAGGCAGTGTTTCAGGGCCAAGGAGTCTTCTCTGAGCCTCCTTGTTTGGTTTGAGGAGCTCAGTTTTAAGACAGCAAGTATAGTTATTGTATCTCCCAGAATTAGTTAACCCTCCATGGCCCTGACATTTAGAAGAAACCTGTAGGAGTAATAACTAATGCAATGAATTGACACTAAGCCTTTTCATATGTTGTGCTTAAAGAAGTTACATCAGAACAATAATATCTTTAAGCTACACATCTGCCTTAATGGCCTTGGATTATTAAACCCAAAAACATATAAAAAAATCATTCTCATCTCCTTTTTGGCATTCTTTCTTCTTTGCAATTTGCTGGCAAAGAAGCCAGGCAGAACAGTTTCATTTTCTGCTGGTTTGAAACCATTTCATGTCTTGATTTTAGTATAGCAACAAATGGTTGTTGTGGGATAGGTTCATAATAGAGCAGGCAGACTTTGAAATTGTTTCAATGCAACCCTCATTTTACATAACTGGTGTGATTTATTTGTAAATCGCTAACATATTTTACTTTTAAAACACTTTTTAGAAACTTTGGCCACAAACTTATTTTTTTGACTGAGTACATGAAACAGAACTCAGGAAAATCAGCAAACCAGAGTCTTTTTTTTAATCTACACAAGCTTAAATCCAGAGTGATTTTACCAGTGGTAGTGACATTCATTAGGATTTGCAACTGTGTGAAATGGTAATGTCTGTAATTTTGTTGTTCTTGTGTGGGCAATAGCTGAGACATCTTAACTTTCATTAAGTCTTTGGCCCAGTCTGAATATTTTATTCTATTAATATAAAGAGAATATTTCATTATGCGCAAGAACCTGGAGAGGAACGAGACCTTGGGACAAATGATTTAAAATTCAGTGAAATAAGTGTTGTCAGTGTTATGACTCTGGAGACCCTGGCTGTATATTCCATGGTGTGGTGGAAACTCAGAGCACAGAAGAGAAAGGTCCCCACAACCATTCTGCCCTAATCTTTCCCAGGGTGAGCCCAGGGTCAGATGCAGCTGAGCAACAAGTGCTTACCAAGCCACCTCCATCACCATCATAACTAAAGGGTTTACACTCTCCTCCCACCCCCGCTGTAAGTTAAGGTTTTTTTCATTCCCACTTAAGCCAGAACAATTTTATTCCCTTTTAGCTGGAAGCAGGGAGCCCCTGCACAGTCAGTTACCACAGCTCAGCTGGCACACAGTGACAGTCACTGCAACCTGGCTGCGTATTTGAGCCCTGAATATTCAAAGCAGGATTTTTGACCTCAGGCTTTGGGGGTGATAAGGGTAAAAAATCCAGCCTTAGAGGATGTTAAACTCTTAACAGTCCAAACACAGAAGCTCTCTTGGATAGGAGTCTGTTTACAGTATAACGTACTCTTCCCTCATAGCTACTAGCACCTCTTCAGCAGAGATGTACTGGAGAACTGCCGAGTTAGAGACTGGGGCACAGTTTCTCATTTTATATATATTCTCTGAGCACACTGGCCCCCATGAAGAAGCTAGCTTTTGCAAATGTGGGTTTGTGAGCTGCCTGAAGACATGCTGCATGCTCTCCTGGCCCCTCAGCCAATCTTAGCCCAGAATTTGCATCTAAGATTTTGCTTTTCCATACTTTCCATGGGAGCTTATGCAAGTCACTTAACCTGTCTGTGCCCCTGGCCCTCAAAGGCAGGCAGGCAGGCAGGAGTTCACCTGGGTGCAGCAGTGGGGTCATACATGCTTTCAAGGAATAGGTGCTATGAAATGAGTCTTGTTTAAACCTGACAGTTTGCGTTTTCTGTGCCAGGACAAATCACACTCTTCGAGTTTCTCAGCCATACTGTGTGGCTGAAAAAATGCAAAATTCAGAGCATTTCCAACCCCTGTAAGAGGTTTTTCATTATATTCCCAGATCACAATCCAGGTTGTCAGGCAGGGACTCTTCACATGTGGAAGGTGTTGTGTTTGCATGAACTCATGGGGGCAAACTCTCTTTCCCTCTGCTGCCTTCATTTTCCCTCACTTTTCGGCTTGTGCTTTGCAGCTCCGGGGAGACAGTTACTAGTGTGACAAGCTTCTCTCCTCTACAGCCTAAGAAAGTAAAGAAAAAGAAAGAGAAAGAGAAACTGGAGCAGCCACCAGCCATCCCAGCAAAAGGTATGAAAACAGAGATGCAGAGGTGTTTTGAATCCTGAGCACAACGGGAGAGCAGAGCATGGGTTGTCAGAAATCCTGCACTTTGTTACTGCCTGAGAGGTGAGCTGTGCTCACTCCCATCAGTGGAGGAAGAAATGGGCTGTGCCTGCTGCTGGGACCAGGCTCTCCTCTCCCTGCAGCTTTAGTCATTCTGAGATGCTACTGAGTCCAAGCAAGAGGTCTCAGCTCCCACTAACCAGAGGAGAGAGAGGAAACTCTGCAGCAATAGTCACACTGCTCGAAGAGAAGGCTGAAGTTAGACAAGTTGAAATTACTTACCAAGTGTTGGTATTCTGAGGGAAGCCAGCACATTGCATTCTTTAAAATTGCAGGTGCAGTTGGGAAGTCAAGCAAACTGAGCAGATAAAGACCAGCCTCTTGGGGACTTCACATTCCAAGAGGATTTGCAAATCTGGGGTCAGTCTCACAAACTCTGGGTTGTACTTTCTCAGCACCACTGCCATTGCTAAGCCAGTAGGAAAGAGGAGGGAAAGGAACTGAAGATGTACTGTGGGTTAGATCACAAGTGATCTGTTCTCAAGGGGTATACCTGCTCTGTTTGCACACAAACAGCATGTCTTGCGTATCAGATTCTTTAATCTTATGAATTTTTCTAATTCATAAGCAAGATGCTTCATTGTAAAATATCTGAAATATGGTTAAACTCTTGTATATGTATATGCATTTGCTCCTAATTTGGCATTAATATTTAATTTATAAATTGCTAATACATTACTAAAAATTACAGTGAATGATAATAATACGAAATGATACCTTAATATTTATTTTCATAGCTCCAATTGCCAATAATTTACCTAAGCCCAAGCTCTTGAAACCTCAAAGAAAACTGATCCTGGTAAGTAATTTTCTATGACATAATTTTCTGCATATTCTTCTCTCTCAATACAAATGCTGTAATGTTGCCAGAACTCCAGATAATGTAAATTGCCTTAAAAATGATACAGGTCCTTCTTTTTGTTTAAGTAACAACTTTTTCAAGTGATGAATTATCTTGGTTCTTTTCATTTTGAGCATTACATTACACTGTTTTCCAGCTTTCTAACCATTGTCATGTCTACAAATTTAGCCTGTTCTTTAATGAAACCTGCTATTCATTCTCACGTGCTTCTGGCAGCTGGTAGCTTTGGAAAAAAATACCAGTTACTGACAGAATCATAACCATACTGGTCACACTTCTTTTGAGACTTTTCAAATCACAAAAGTCAGTGTTCTGCACTACTCTGGTGTAAGTCAGGAATACCTGGGATTGCAGGAATAAGATGTATATATATATAGCTCATAGTAAGGAAAACCACCTGCATATAACAGTTTCTCTTGGATATGAGTTTCTGTTTGAAAAATACCCCTGCAGATACATGCCAGACAAATCAGATAGATGGTGAGATGTTTCTCTGCTTTTGTAACAAAGCAGTGCCTGAACAAGACATCCTGTGGTAATAGAGAGACACAGTTTTACACAGTTTTATACCAACTCACTTCAGCTGCCTGTATAAAGAGTGATCTGCTAGGCTCCATGTGTAGTCAATAGAAAGAGAGATGAGTTAGAGTAGGAGCCTGATGCTCCTAGTAACTCACACTACTGCTCTGAATGGCCTTTTGGGAATGCTTTCTCCTTTCTCTGGCAATAGAGAGAGCCCAGAGAGACCAACACTCTAGCTTAGGTGAGGGTGGGTGCCTAAATATAGGCCACTGGAATAACCTGAATGCCATGTGATGTTTTCACTTTCAGATGAGGGTTAGAATGGGAACCTTCCCACGAGGTAAATAACCTCTACCTTTTTAAGCATAGCCAGCTTACAACCCTGGATACCTGGGCACAATGCCAGGTGACTTCAGAACAGCTCAGGCAATATCTTAGGCAATTTTTCTGCTTAGGTATGGAGCTCGTCCCTCCCTGATGGTTCTGGAGGGATTGCCCCTTGGCCAGACTCTGCTCATACAGGTCAGGCTTCAGTAGAGGAAGAGGCAGAGTTTTAAAAGTCCGTGGAAAAGGCCTTATGTCCGCGTAGGTAATTGTGGCAGGCCAAAGGTATGCTAAGAGGACAAAGACACAGAGGAGAGCACTTGGCACCAGGGGTGACAGCCACCCTCTGCCGTGCACACAGCATCAGTCCCTGTGCCCAGGCACATCAGTAATCAGGTACAGCCCTCTCAGCAAAAGCTCTCACCAGTTAAATCACTCAGACTCTTCCTGCAGGTCAATAAAGCACATCAACACACACTGAGCTTAAAGTAAATCTGTTTCCAGATGCTTTTTCTTTCTGGAATAATTCCAAGGATAGCCTTCAAATAGCTGTTGGCTCTTCCCTTCCTGCTACGCAACCCCAGTCAACCTTCAAACACTTTGGAAGTGAGCAGGAATAAAGCCTTTTCAAACAATGAAATCAGCTTTGTCTTCCCTAGCATGGCTGAGGATCCACACGCTACATGCAGAGAGCAGACTCTGTTTTAATGCCTTGCTGTTGGACTTGAGTCTGGCAGCTGTTTCCATATGTTGCTCTTTTCCCTGTCATATTCCACCTCAGAGTGCACCTGGAGAGACACAGCAGCCCACACAAAACACACAGTCTATGGACAAGAGTTAGTTTTAAGTCAAAATGTGATCCAACAAATATAAGCTCACCTAGCAATAAAGTGCATTAAAGGACAAAGTAAACTAAACCCAAGTCAGTCTATAAGGCACATTCAGAAGTTGAGCAGAGCACTTCCCAGAGCAGTTTCCCAATTTTCTTCCTCTTGCCTCCTTTTACAACACAGTTGTCTATGTTTTTGTATTCTCAGGAAGAAAAAAAATCCATGCTTTCTGCTTTTAAATTACTTTTTTTCAGTGAGGAGAATTAAACTAATTGAAGTAAAAGAAATTCAAGAAAGATAAAAAATGTTAGAAAATACAGAGAAAAAGACATATCAAATACATCTAAATGAAACTTTTTTCTTTTATTTTCAGCAAACTTGTCTCCCCATTTTAATTCTCAAAAATGTCTCAGATTTTAAATTTTCAGTCTGCTTTGGGGGAAAGAAAAATATTATCATCATCCTGCCAAATCTCTGCAGGATAAAATAACTTTTTCTTTCCAACTATAATTATTGCACAGCTGGTGTCTACGCTAGGTCTTTTTTCACTGATGGCACACTCTTACTAGGTAATCATCACTGCAAAGACGGACACAAATTGCTGAGTTTCTGGACTACTTCTGTAGCTTCCCTGTGCAACCCGAGGAAGGTACCGTACTGGGGCACCAAGAGAATATTCTAGAAAACCTAAGCTAACAAGCTAGAGTATAAAGGAACATTACAAAATAATTCCAGTGTTTTGGGAAATTTTTTTGTAATAGCCTAAATACCAGCAAAATTATTTCCAGAGGACATATGCTTCTGGTTTCTTGAAAGATGTTTATAATAAGCTAGAGAATTTCTTTTGTTGTTAACGTGCTAGAGTGGGTTGCAGTATAATTTTACAAGAACACAATAACCTGGATAAAATATGGACATAATCTCAATGAAAATTAAAAAAAAAGAGAGAGAGAAAGCCTAATATCATGTTCAATTGCACAGCTTTCAGTAAAGCCTTTTAAATACTCTGCTTAAGTCATATTGCTTTTGCTTTAGCCAGAATAACAATTCTATGCTCCCCCTGTTGCAAAAATATTCCCCATCAGTGTCATTCTCTATTAGCATCAATGAGAAATGTGTACAGATCAAAGGAAATAGAGAAGCTGAAATGCAAAAACGGATGTTTTTATAGCATGCAAGAAGCACAGAGAGTCATTAAAAAGAAGAAAATTCTGGGGCCCACAAACTCCTCTCTCTAAGGGCTGTTCTGCTATAGCCTTAAGTACTTAGCCCTTTGGGTTGGTGGAGATAAATCTTCTACTTCCTCAACCAAATTTTCTGGTAAGCCTTTCATTGCCTGCTAGAGATTAGCTGTCACAGCCCAAGCGTGTCAGTTGCAGAACATCATCCAAATGAAAAGGCTTTAGTGTCTTCTCATGACAGTTTGAACCACCAAGCTTAGGAGCTCCTGTGTGATTCACTACCAACAAGGGAAAGGATTTGACTTCAGGTTAGATCAAACCCTGAAATGTTTACTTACACAAAATTTTTGTTGACTTCATCATTTTCACACTAAATTTCAAGGGGAGGAATACCTGCACGGGTAAGACAGGCTATAGGGAATCTTCCTGATTCTGCTGCTGATGTGCAGTCCGCTACATCATGTAATCATCACACTTTGAAATCAGGTAAATATACCCTGAATTACAAATGATTGCCTTGGGCTTAGTTCTTCAAACACATCCACGTAAATCTCACAGAACCCAAGAGCAGGCATCTGCTGTTTCTACACTCACTACACTCACTCTTGAATAACTAACTCTTTATTGAATAGAGTGTATCTGGCTTCTCTTGTTCCCCACCACAGAATACATATTGTTGCTGTGTGACTTCTGGAGCAGAGTGCTTCCAGTGACCATAGCTGAGCTGTTTAAGAGAAGCATCCTACCTTCAGCTCATACAGTGTAGACAGGATTGTTTATTTCAGGATGGATTGGATCACCAGTGGCTCAGTGCTACGTGATTACTGAGATCTGCTTTTGATAAGATGTAAAAGCTGCTTGAGAAACAGGAAGGGATTATGGTTATCTAAGGCTGAGGGAAATTTCTATGAGCAATTTTGTTAACTTAGAGTGAAAGTATAATCTTTCGAGGCACCACTTATAAGTTTTACAGTGACATTTGCAAAGCTAGCTCGGAGATCTGGATTCTCAAGTTTTTACAGGTATAACAGAAATGGTAAGCTCCAGTTTCTTTCTGCAGCTTTGAAAATGCCATCTTTATCATTATAGGCTAAGTGCTGAGAATGTGCTGAGTGCCACCCGGTGCAAACCAGGACAGTTCCTGCACTGGAAATGCTTACTCTGTGAGGAGTAATATTTCTGAAAGTCTGGAATTTACAAGTATTCATTCAAAGGACAGCTTCCCTGCTCCTGCCATATCCACCAAGCAGAAGGGTGCTGTTTTAAGCAGGAACTTTACATAGGTTTGGTACCTGTGGAAGTGAGAAGGCTGTGACTTGGTCTCCTCTGCCTGTACTCAGCAAATCAAGCTTTCAGCATTGCACATTTAGCTCAGTGTTCTACCCCAGTGCGTATTCCTGCTTCAAGCAAGGAAGGCAGGTGCTCCTAAAGCTGCCCAGAAGCTGAGGTTTCCCTCACCTGAAGAACCATTTGACTTCTAGGTTTCAAGAGTGCATTTCTTATTGAACAACAAACCAACCAGGTGTATATTAGAACCAGTGAGCCTGGAGTTCTTTTGGGAAAAGGGTCTGGACATTCAAGTGAATAACCTGCAGTCTGATTACCACATCAGAGCTGTGAAATGTAAAGAGATTCTTTAGGTTTCTCATTGCTGGGAAATTTGTGCCCTCTAAGCAGTCCTCCAGCCTGCTGTCCTGCAGCTTCAGCCTCACAGCAGCCTCGGAGCAAATTTACACATTGCAAAATTGTACTTTATGAATGAGTCGATCCCCCCCCCCCTCCCCCCCCGGTCTTCTTTTTGACCTATACAGTTAAGCACTACATCATTCTAGCCAGTCTTAGACTCTATGCATCAATCTAGCTGGGAAAGGTAGGCCAGTCAGTATTTTGCACAACTAGTAGGATTCCTCAGTAGTCTTAACTGTAGGTACCATTGGCCTTTTCCTTGAGAAAGGAAAAGGAAGTGAAATACATCTGCTCAGTAATTTGTGGATTCTGGATCTGGGAGCAATCAAGTCTTCCTTTCTACTGGAGGATTTTAAATTAATGCTGTGCCACCCTCTGTTAGAAGAGCTGTTTCCTCCACAACGTGTAACAATGGGTGATGATTTAAGCTCCCAGTTTCTGAAGGCATCATTGATCTCCGCAGAATTCAAGAAATGCTGTACATATGATATACAAATGAGTGGTGAACAGTTTTTCCTTTGAGTCCCTGTTATTCTTTAATATTTCCATTCAGTCCTCATAATTCCTCTCTCTGCAAGATGAATAATCCTTTCTTTTTCCAGTTTCTCCTTAGGATGTAGATGTCTGTAGGACATGAATATCATTTGGACATTCAGGTTGACACTCAGAACACAACATACTCAAAACTACTGAGTTCTGCTTGCTTTCCCATTCACATCACAGGTTGCTATCTTTACACTCAAGAAGGAATAATTTGTATAAATACATAAAATTTCTTGTTGGAATTGTGTCAAGACGTGTGTATTTACAAAATCCCACAGTAAATGATTTTCTTATGATGACACATTTGGAGTAATGAAAGTGTCACCAGTGAAGTGAAAACTTTTAATTACTTCCTTGGCTTTTTGTGAATAATAAGAAGAAGCCAGCCTGATTTGCAGCAGTGTTGGTTTAGAATCTAGGAATGACTGGAACTGTAAAAGGAATAGAGCATTAGCAAAGCTGAGGATGCTCTTCCCCCAAAACTCATTCAATGGGACTTATTAAATCATCTTTGTCCCTGACTTTGTTATCATAACCTCTGTGGGATTCAACAGCAAAATTTAGATGCAATGCTGAAAGAGTCTTCACAAATTCTCAGGGAGTAAGGGAAACATTTTATACTATAGGGAGTAAAAAATAGACATCCTAATGGGAAAAAAACCTGCCCTTTTTAACTGATAGTGCCACTAAAAGTCATAATTGCTACTCTCCATATTTTCCAATGTCATATTTCTTAGCTTTGGCACTGAATGTCTCTCTTGATATTTTAGCACTCTTACTGGCCAGTAGTTGGATTTCTAGAGGATAACTAATTTTGCAGATCTAGCTTCAGAACTTCTGCAGAAGTAATTTCTGAAGCTCCTCTGTTCCAGGGGAATCTCTGGCTTGCTGCCTGCAATCAAGTCACTGACACTGGTAAACACTTGAAGCTCTTAACAAAAAAAAAAAGAAAATATCTCTCTGACTTCTGAGTTATAGTACTATCTTAATGAGGAAGTCATCCCCCTGAAGTTCATAGGGTTTGAGCATGAAGTGTATCTGTGACCCTCAGGAACACTACTGATTTCAGCACAAGAAAGACCACATATTACAGAGGGAGTGGTTTTCCAGTGTATATTTAAAAATAAGACTGTCAAAGGTTAATCCTTTTCTCTCTGAAGCTACAGTGAGTTTTCTCATGCCTGACCCCACTGCTAGCATGTGCTCTCTCCCCCATCCTGGTGGTCCCAACAAGGGACTTGCAGCCTGTCCACCAAACATGCTGGATCTTTGCTCCAGCACATCCTCACCTTCACTTCTGTCACTGACCCTCCAGTGATGGCCAAGCTGGCAGCCATATCCCATCCCCTCCATGGCTTCAAAAACCAGATGCTTATGTAAAGGAGATATGCAGAGGAGATGATGGCCTACCCCCTTTCCCTTAGGCTGCACACAACATGCAGTTTCCACTCTTCTGGGCATGCGTGCAGGGACAACCAGCAATCTCTTCCTGTGGTAACACTGCCCAACCAGTTGGCCTAGGGAGTCCTGTCTAGACACTTTCTGATGGAGTGTGCTCAGGCAGCGACACAGGATGCTCCTGAGCTGTGCCATCTGGACAGTATCTGCATATTTTCTGTGGAGCTCTTTACTAACTGTGACTACAAAACAGGATGTTTCTCAAACGTGAAAGAAAAAAGGCTAAAGATTCAAATTTGGCTTTTGCAAGAGAAAGAAAGAAGAAAAAAGTGGTAGTTCCAGCATGGGCTTGCTAAGAAGTGCTACTTCATGGCACTGGGGCAAGGCTGCTTTCTTGGTGCTGTGGAGTAACCTGGCGAGAAGTGCAATTCCTAGAGACTGGATCAAACAAACATTAGCAGCACCTCTTGACTCCGTACTTTTCCCATTTGCACTTTCTCCAGCATCCCTGGGCACCACATGTGCACCCAACGTGGCCGGGCCACAGGCAGCAATTTGCCATATACTGGCAATCACACCAGCAAACATCTGCAGAACTGGCAGGGTTTTATCCTTGCTGACCTAATCCATTCACTCAGGAGTGCAGGGCGTGCCAGTGAGGGTGGAGTTTCATTTTCAAGTGTTACTGCAGGAAACCGGAGTTACTAAAAATACAGTGAAGCTCTGACTGGAATTTCATAGAATCATAGAATGGCTTCAGAAGGGCCCGTAAAGGTCATCTAGTTCCAACCCCCCTGCCATGTGCAGGGGCACAATTTGGGACATATGCTTGTTAAATCCAGAAAATCTAGAGCTGAAAATTCAATTTCATCTGTAAGCTTCCCCTGTGTAAAAGTCAATTCCGTATCATATCCCAAACAAAAACTGCATCACATGTGATTATATAGACACAGAATTCAAAGGCCAATGTCTGCAGCAATAGTCTCTAAAATACTTAAGACTGAAATGAACTGGGAAGTCAGGCCTTTTCTGCTTATTTTTGATAGTAGACTAAAAATTCACGTTCAGTTTGCCATCTTCATTGCTGAGTGGTGTGGACATGGAACAGTGAGATTGCAGCGATCTCTAAGTGCAAGTTGGCATTAGCTGTTTTTCCAGACAAGTTAAATTTATGAGGTTATTATTTACTTGTTTTCTTCATACCTAATTACAAATTTGGATGAGAGTAGTCTTAGTTAAAACTTCAAGAACTTTCAAGTCTGACAGTGCTCACAGTAAACATCCTTGAGGCTGCCAGGAAACAAACTAGCTAAGCCTAGCAAGAGCAAAATTGACATTCCTGGTAATTATGACAAAATTCAGAATGATTTTGATTAAAAAGTCAACTCTTCTAGTTAATTTCTAACACATTTATATACTAGACAAACCCAATAAAAACAAAACTATATATACACATACTTTAGTTTCTTTTAAATAGTCACGATAGACCTTGCAGATTGTTTAATAAGAAAAACGTTCCTATAAGTGAATACTTTTGAACAGTTGCCCATGGGAAGCCCTGTGACTGGAATAAACTAAAATTAAACTAGAAGAAATCTGGAAGAGGAATCATTTTGCATTTGCCAGAAGATACATTGGAAAATCTTGACTCTTCCTAATTTATGTTTTGGCAAAGTGTGTGATCCCAAGATGAGAAAACAGACATACAAGATAAATACTGTATCTAGGAATGCCACACTGGAACAGAATCCTATTGGAAGAAATCACTTCAATATTATTTTAGAACAGCGATGGATTTTTTTAGAAAAGGATGTTGTAGCCGTAGAAATCCCAGTGACCTCCTAGATGAAGAGCCAGGACAGAAAGAGAGAATTGAATGGCTATTCATTGTCCCTTCCTCTTCTGCCCTACCATCCCTCCCACCTATAACATCAGTTATTAAAGTCACACGATTATTCCAGAAAGGAGGTCGTGGCACGGTTCCAGGTTTACACTGCCAAAACAATATCCAATCCAAATGAGAGATGAAACTGTGGAATTAGGGGTGTTTTTTCCCTGTCTGCTCAAAAAAAGTTGGTTTTGGACAAACAAACCAGCAAAATTAAATTAAACATGTGGCTGATAAATGAAGTGCAGAAGAGTGTATGGAATAAAAACCTGGCTACCACAGGTACTTAAAGTAGTGTTGGCTCCCATGCACTATTATTACACATCCTTTGCTGAAAACTGTATACCTTTCACAATTTTGAACCTCCTGTGTGTTTCCTCATATTTTCAATCAAATTATTACATACTAGAAATATGCATAAGGGAAATTATTCTACACATTTTATGGTGTGCTGTTGCTTGTAGCAGTAATTGAAGTACCTTTTCCACTTATGAAAGTACTAATTTTATTTGGTTTTATTGCTTTTCTAGATGCAATTATTTATTTAGTGTGTTTTAGCTTTATTAAATTATGTTTACTATAGGAACATCATAAAAATGTATGAAAGCAACACATCAGCCACTACTGCCCAATGACTTGTTTTGGGGAATCTAGTGTTATTTTTCATATCCAAACATAATAGAATAAGGTAAGAATAAAGAGATAATCTACACTGGAAAACAATGCAATTTTGAGATAATATAATAAAACACCTGGACAATATGATTTCATAAATCTGACTTCTAAAATTTACATGAGCTGGGCGTTGGGGCGGCTATTTTAGGACATGCGGCATTTTCTAAATGGAAACATAACAAGAAATATGATTAAACAACAAAGGGGAAAACATACAGATTTAGCTTGCCCTGAAAAACTGATTGCTACAGAACAATGAAAATATTTCTACCTCAACAGATGTTCTGTGTCAGTCTTAGGAAATGGAGAGTTTTACTCTGGCAGTGACCAACAGCTTGTTTGTAAAGTTTTATCAGATTCATTTGTAGGAGGCTTTTCACATGTATTGAAGGTCTGACGTGACACTGAAGCTGGCAGCAAAATTCCCAATACCTTCAGAGAGACTAGATATGCTGTCATCACTGAGAAATAAAATCTTCAACAGTTGTTGGTGTTACTGTGATGTCCACCCTCAATGTAACTCCTGTGTTTAGCTTCTGTACTACGTAACTGAATAGACAGGCACATATAGTTTGGAAATCTCAAAAGGAATTTTTAACGTATCATAAAAAGCAAAAAAATAAGTTAAGTGCCTAGAAGCTGAGGCTTATACTTTCAGGATAGAAAGAAATTATTTAAGCATCACAGCAGTGGACCAAGAGTTTTTTCTAAGTCTTTAAGCCAAGGCCAGGATAGGACAGATGTCTTTCTAAACATTGTGGTTCAGTTCAGTCCTAATACATTAACAAAGAAAATATATGTGTGATTTTATTCCTGTTACAGTCAAGATCTGTCTGGAATCCACAGGAATTCATTTTATGTCATTACACCAGAGAACTCAATGAAAGGAGGAAATTTTCTGTGTTGTCAACAGCAGAGCATTTGATAGTGAATGAGGACCAGAAACTGAGATCAAAAAGGACTACCCATGGAAGTGGGGGAGGGAGGGAAGACCATGTGAACAGTGAATCCAAAGATGCCAGTCCTGCAGGCAGCCCTGCAAAGGGCCTGGACTCACAGGCACAGATCAGTTAACTTCAGTGACACCACTTGCAGCAGCAGCTGCACAAACTGTGTGAGGATTTGATCTGCAGAGAATAAATAAGATCAAATTAATGCTGGAAAAGTGTAAACACTTTGGAAACAACCTGATGGAAACAACCTGAAATGCTGAGTGTGAGCAACTGTCAAGACAAAATGAGAGGATTCCACAGCAGTGCAAAGGACAGGAAGCAGGAGAGCACAGGGTCTGATTTCCAAAGATATTAGATGCTTATCTTTTTAGGCAGGAAACAACACAATAATTATTCACACATGTTTCAAGGAAACAGGAATCTTTTGTGTTAAATCAGAAAGCAATAAATAAAATGTGAAACTTTTGGCCTTGGAAAATATTTACAGTTTCTTCAGAACATATAAAGTACTGTGTGGAAAATCTTGGTTTATGAACTTTGAGCCAATTTTAAGTTTACAACTGCCAAAGCCTTTCTTTATCTGAGAGATGCAACCTTTTCATGGTTGCTTCTTGTGACT
Organism: Ptilonorhynchus violaceus; assembly: GCA_013397565.1. Lineage (NCBI taxonomy): Eukaryota > Metazoa > Chordata > Aves > Passeriformes > Ptilonorhynchidae > Ptilonorhynchus > Ptilonorhynchus violaceus. The sequence continues at coordinate 3,402,233 of VZRJ01010167.1, forward strand.
GCAAAAATTCGCATGGCTGAAATGCTTTGGTTTTTTAATTGTCCTTTTTACGCTTCAGCTTGGGGACACCAGTTATTCAGGTAGAACACAGTGCCCAAGAAGATAAAGTACAAATTCTCCAGTTCTTCACTTGCATAGGGCTGTAGAACTTCACCCTTCTTCAGGGAGCACAGACTTCAATCTTCTGTAGATGAACTGAAATCGATTTCAAGTACTGAGGGTCTCACGTGCAATTCCACAGCAACTCTTTTGTTTGTTGCTACATTTTCGGAGGTGAATTAGACATGAACAACCCACTCCCAACTGTGAGCAAAACACACACAGGAGCACAAGACAAGATTTTCCTGCTCTAAGCCACCCGAGTCTGAATGAAGTCTCTAATTGCAGTAGGCAGCTTCTGCCATGTGCATGAAATTTGTTCAGTAAATTTTATTGACCATCTTCCTTAGCTAAATTTTGTAGTTTTAAGTCAGACTCAATCGTAATACAGCAGACAGCTTTGGTGGTATGGCCTTTGTTCTAAACGCTGAACTCATGTATAGCTTGGCAAAAGTGATGAAACTCCACTGGAATGGCAATAATTCTATCCAGTTTTTTCTGCCCTCTGCGTGTTTTTAATGCTTTTTGGTTCTATTAAGAAATATACTGAGAGGCTCTGTGAGTGGCTGTGATTAGAGATGTAACTGGTCCAAGGGTTACAGCTGGAAAGCAGATCTGGCATATATCTTTCAAATTGTGAAATCTGCAATAAATAAAATTAGGAAATTTAGTATTAAGGAGGCTGAACATTTTACTAACATACGTGTTTCAGATCTGCAATATTCGAATTGTCAAAATGTTCAGTGTTTGTGAAATTAGAAGCAAACCTGAAAATCCTATTTACTCCTGTTTCTTATTTTTAATGTTATTTTTATTTCATCTTCTATGAACTAACTCTAATGCAGAGTAAACTGATTAACAGCATAGTAGAATTAGAATGGGTGAGAGAAGAAATATAGCCCATTCTATCAAATATCTATATTCAGTGGCAATGACATTATAGCTAATTTGTTGGTTCTGTTTTCCAGCCAAAAATCGCAGAGGAGAATTTAACATATGCTGAACTTGAACTGATGAAGCCGATTCAGGAAGCCAAAGGCATTCCCAGTATGACAGTCTACGCACAGATACTCTTTGAGGAGAACAAGCTGTAATGGTTCATGCGTGTATAAATGTCCTTTGTCTGTGTTCTATTTAATTCTTGCTGTGCTGTTTATTTATAAAAATCATACAAATGTCCATATTTTTTTATTTTCATTCAATACACTTCTATTTTTCTATGAGACTTTTAAACACAATGTAGTTGAAAGTGATCATAGAAAAAGCAGCTGTTCAACAAGTGACATCCCAGAGATACCCTTTTGTGGTTCTATACCCCTGCTGGAAATGGACTGATGTTCCACCTGGGGCATTTTTAACACTAAACATTATTCCTTCTTTAATGCTAATGATGAATTCAGCTGCAAACATCAACATCTTAGCAAGCTTCAGGAGGACCTAGTGGTAGGATCTCTGCCCATCAGCCTGCTTCTGAAGGAAAAGACCGCTGACCAGGAAAATGGCCACTTCAATGCATTTTGTCCCATCAGAAAAACATTAACCTAATAAAGCTGAGACTTTTTTCTACAGCAAAGAAAAAGCTAAAATTACTTTTTCTGCTTTTTTTTTTTCCATCTCCAGAAATAGTAAAAAAGGTTTGTCTTCTATGTTTTCACATTTATTTTCTAAATGCCATTGTCGTAAAAAACTTGCATTATTTTAGTAAGGTGTTTGAAATAAAATATTTCAAAATAATCTGAAGGAAACATTTATAGTTAAACCCCAATGATTTAAGGAAGAATATTTGTAGTTTGAGAATATTTCCCAGTATTTGATCTTAATATTTTCTTGATTTTATCTTAATCTTATCTTAATCTTTGATCTTAATTCTTATTGAGAATAGGAAAAACTTGATAGTGAGTAGAAGACTGAGAGAACCAGGACACTGCTTTTGGTCTTGGTTTAATTTGGTGCTTCCAAACCTGCAAAAGTTTCCTCCCGTAGCCTGCATTACTGAGCTGCTGATCTAGAGGAAAAATCACACAGCTTCTCCTTCAGTGTGGAACAGACTCTGTAATGCCCTGCTGACTTACTTCGGAGTTATTTCTTTGGAAGGACTAGGGCTCAGGAGACAGGGAAGTGAGTCTAATGTGAGGACACAAAATAACATTCCTCTTTCTTTACCTCTTGATAACTGAGAAGGCATTCTTCCTTTCCCTTTGATACACATTCGTGGAAAATGACCTGTTCTGTGGCATCCTGGGCATTTCAGTCATGAAGAATAGCTGGACTGATGTTTTCAATCTCATGTATCTTCAATGTCCATATTTCCCCAGAGCTCAGGAAAAGTTTGATACCCAACATCTTTCAGCCTTTTGGGAAGCTTTAGCCCTTGAGTAACTGTGGAGTTCATGGAGATGTAGGTCACCTTCAGGTCATGGAGATCCGAGCCTTGGCATGTGCCAGGTCTTCAGGTCTGGGAGGAAGCCCCATGACAGGCCACTCGTTCAGCAGATTTAATGTGGATTTTGGAGTAGCACTTGCACGCACTGGGTTTTGGAGTCATAACTAAAGTGGTCCAAGTTGCTATTTCCTTTACAGGTCTCACCTTTTTTGTGATAGAACAACTTCTCACCAGGGCTCAGAGCACAGCTGGGAGGCATCACAGGAGCACTCATGCCCGTGTTCCTGTTACTGGATGGGAGTGCAGGAGAGGAGGACAGGGCAGAAAATGCAAGGATGGGGACATGCAGCCAAGGGACAGAGCACATCACTGCCTTTTGGAGGGTTTCACCAGAACAAGCGAGTCTGTATAAACTGCTTTTTAACTTTTTTGAAGAGTGGTAGAGATTGGGCAGCACACATAATCTGTTACTGTCTAGCCAGGATCTGTAAATATAAAGTGTGGTCACCTGCTTCCACATAAGGTAAATATCTCTTCTATAAAAAAGAATTTAATAAAAGCTCATCAGGCTGACCATTACGTACAGTACTAATTCCAATTCTAGTCCTTCATCAAAATGGTTATTTCCAAACTAAGGCCAGCTTTTATTGATAGATTTGCTAGTAATTATTTGCATTTTTAATGTTTGCATTCGTGAGCTGTCAAGAAAATGTTTGTTTCACCTTTGCATTATCCCAGGAGTTAATCACCCACCAAAAGGGCATGGCATCTTTCCTTGTTCTCTTGTCAGGTGACAAGGTGACTTTTGGTGACAACAGCAATCAACTCATTGATCAAAATCAAATTGGTGCTAGAGAGTGATTCAACATTCAGGGATCAATTTTGCAACAGCCACAGTTTGACTATTCAGAGAGGACATCTCTTATGCAGACAGCTGTTCAAAAGGCCTTAGAAAAAGAGGGAATTTATTAGTTGTTACTTTGGAATTAAACATAAAACCCTAACACATTAATGATTTGACCACTTAGCTGTGAAAACTTTCAAGTTTGGTTACAAACATTCCTTTTGCATACAACTGGCCATTGTGTCCATTGTTCAGAAGAATCCTCTACTGTATATTTATGCCCAGCATGTTAATGAATACCATTCTTTATGAATACCATTCTTTATGTATTAATACCCTATATATTCTTGTTTATGTTTGATATCTAGTTCCCCAAAAATAATAGTTAATTGAGCTGAATAAATTACCTTTTTTTGTAAGATATGTTGTCTTGGTCTCTGTAGAATTTATTGCTTCCTAGACAAGGACATTGCTTCCTAGATTTAAGGATATGCGTTTATCTCTTATTCAGCATTTAGAAAGTCTCAGTATTTAGAACTGAGCTCTTCATTCTGCAGAAAATTCCAGGCTTTTCAAATGTTTTCCGTTTGGAACTGACTTTAGATGGCAGCAGGATCCTGAAAAGCAACAGACCAGCTGAGTGAAACGAGGCCAGAAATATTAGTTGGGAGAACACCCATCTTCCTGAGCAGACATTTCCTATGTCTTTTCTTATGCAATCACCACCTAGATTTAATAATGTCAGATCATATCACTGGAGAAAAAAAGCATCTTGCAATTAATTGCACATCTGTAACTATCAAAGCAATTCACTGAAAGACTACAGAGAAGAAAATTCCACTGAGTATAATATGCTTTAGTGTGTGACATGCAGAATAAATGGATTTCACTCCTTCTAACAGGAACTGCAAGGCCAAATTAATCCCTGGCCTAACACTCTCTGGCTTCAGCAGAACAGCAGCAGAGCTGAATGTGGCCCACAGTTCTTTTATCACAGGAGTTCCCATGAAGACTCTTAGTACCTTATTAAGCTGCAGTTGGAGTCTGCTGAGTCACGCTATTTTGGTTACTCCTTCTGTTGTCATTGGTAAAACATGGCTTAGTGCTGAAATCTTAACAAATATAGCTCTATTAGCTTCACACCAATTTAATATCAGATTGTTAAATGTTAATGTACTGCACCCTATAGCTTTAAATAGAATTAGATATGTTTACAGCTTTGGTTAAATGCACCTTGTTCCTCCACATTAAATTTTATTACTAGAATCCTCCATCAGCAAATAGGAGTAAATCATATTAGTGTCACAGGCTGTGTGGGGGTTGATTCTGCAGCCCAAGGAAAAGGTATTTTATTACTCTTTATTACAACTTTCTAATTGGTAGGTGTGGTCAGCATGGCATTATCTCTGCAATTTCAAGCAAATTATTTGTTTTAGTATAACTGTAACATAATTGTGGGGTTCTCTTCATTAAGAAGTTCAATAAACTTGTGTCCTTAGCCAGAGTTTGGCCAGGTTCTGCTGGCATGGGAGGACTTAGACCAGAGAAGGTTGCATTTGATGTTTAACTTGTAGGTTAAATTCTGCTTTTTGCAGGCTTCTCCACAACACCTCTGGTGAGTGACATCAAGGTGCAAAGATCCTTTCTGGCTTCAGTCTAACCTGCCAGGGTAAAATATAAAATTCCTAAATAACATAAGTGGTCTTGTGAGTTTTCTGCACTAAAGTGAAACGTACTCATTCTGTGTGCTTTGTTCCACCAGCAGGTTTTATCCCATTTTACTACCTTGGTTGGGTAGACTGAAAGACTGCATGTAAATAGAAGACTCTTGCATAGCAATAGGTATTTCAGGAATCCTACCTGTCTTGGCACCATATTGTGTCTCTTTTGTTCCTTACCAGCATTTCTGGGCTGTTTGCAAACTCCACAAGGGGCTTCTCAGTCTTCGACCACTCTGGTCAGAAATGTTCTGGCAGCCCTTTGTGAGCCTCCTGCTGAGACCTGCTCAGGTTTTCATTTTAGTACCTAACAGAGCCAGTCCCTGCAGCTGCATCGCCCCGATGTGAGGATCTGAGTCACTCCTGCATCTCACACCAGCGAAGTAGGAGGTCATGTCCACAGAGTCCCCAGGCAATCTCACGGGCCCTGGCTAGGGAAAAACTTTGGGGAAAGGGACTTCTTACCTCTCCTCATGTCTGTCCCCTGTGTCCCTCTTGAATGCAAGTTGTTGGGTTGATCACAAACTTTCCCTCATGGACTTAATTTGAGTTAAGCCATGTTAAAATCCTATCTCTCTGCAGCAATATTTTACCACAAGGCAGTGAATGAGAACACAACAGTGTACATAGCTCTGTACATAGAGCTGTGACAAGACAAGACCACCTTTAAGGCTTTTGCCTTCCTGTTCCAGGCTGGCATCATCTCGGGCACAGTTGACAGCAGCATCAGTACACAGCTACCCACAACTCCACATATCTCCCTGAGAAATTAGGCATTGATACTTCTGGATTATCCTCAGGAATGAAGAGACCTACAGGAACTTCTCTGACTACTAAAACAAACTCTCCTGACACTGGGGAGGGTGGGGGAGCATAGCACAGAACAAACATCACATAAGATATACAGGGGAAAAAAACCCCTTTGGGACAAGAAACAGCTGTCACTTTCAAACAGAGTAACTGGATGCATCTCCTACCCTTAACATGAAAGCAAACAAGAGTCACTGAATACTGCTCAGTGATGCTGCACCCTTTCCCCCACCTCTGCTTCTGTCTGCTGTGCATAAGAACTAGAATGGAAGCTGCTCAGCACCTTCTGCGAAGGGATTTTTCAGGCAGCCAGTTAAGCAGCTTTACACATCTCCTTCACCTGAACTAGTCCTGTGGGAGACAAGTCAAGAATCCTGGCCTAAGTGCTCAGATCAGAGGAAGGTCAACAATTTTTCCAGCCAGCCATTACTTTCTGCGTGGCACTCTACATCTGACATGGTCCTGCTTTGCAACTGCACTCTGCTCGCAGAGGAAAATATGCCCTTCAAAGCCCTCAGGCAAACATAGCTATGCTCACTTCTGCCTCTGCTTCCTCCTTGCCTGCTCTCAAAGAGCAACCAGAAGGTACAAGAGGAACTAACACAAAAGCCAAAATTAGTAAATCACTGTGCACATGATGACGGCAAATGGCAAAAGGCCACTCCTATGTATCACTATAAAAAATAACACTAATTGGGATGCTTTGCAATTTCCTGTACAACCCATAATTAGGTTAGATAAGAAACTAGCAGTGTCTAAGTGCTATAAATGTCTAAATTAAGTTATTTTGAAAGCACTTGGCACTTTGACATTTGAGAGTTCAGAGTAATTGGGGTATTGAAATAAAATTGCTTCTGTTATTTAAAAGGTCATTATCTTCTTCGGGTAGATATATAAGGACTATTTTCTACTCTACTGAGCTGGTCTATTTGGTTCAATTAGACCTGCTTCAGTAGATTTCTAGTGGGCCTCCTCCCACTTATCACAGTCCCAGCATCATCACAGAGAAGGGCCTGTAAATATACAGCCCAGATATGGAGTATATATTCAGCTCATAATCAGGCTCAGAAGAGCCCAGAGGTGCCCAGAGCTTCCCCCATGAACACCATAGGCTGCTATACCCAACAAGGTGGCAAATGAATCCTTACACAACCAAAGCCAACAAATGCTGGCTGAAGCCAGCCTGCCGGGCAGAAAAAAGGCTTTGGAGCATATCAGTATTTCACCTTCCCAATGAAATAATCTCATACTCTGGCAGCAACTCTGCTTATTTCCATAACTCTCCTGCAATTCCTAGTTTACAACATCCATGGTTCCACCGTCACACAAAGATATGCCTTTTTGCTTGCTTACTAGATCTGGTAGTCTGCAACTATGTCAGTCAAAGGTGAGAACTCAAATGACTGCACCTTGACTGCATTTGATTTTGGTCAGTCCAGCAGTGTAAGTAAAATAAGGAGTATAAAGACATGGACATTGGCTGAGGAGATTTAACTTGTTACCACTTCTCCACTGAAGACTGCCACAGCGAGGAGGCGGGAGGGAATGGACTGAGCACAGGAGGGGCCAAAGAGCACTCTCATATTCATTCCTGTGGCTTAATCCATGTGCTTCCCCCTCAGGAGAGCTGAGCATCCCACCAAAACTGGAGAAGATAGGGGAACGTGAGTTTTTCCTGTCCCTCTTGGTCAGGGAACATATGTGCAAAGAAGAAACACAATCCTGAGAACCTCCTGTCCAAACTGAACAAGGAGACAATTTCTGACCAGAAACAGGTTAAAGTTCCCATGCTGTTGCCCCAGTGACTGCTCTACACCAGCAGCCTCCACATGCATAGAGCTGCAACACTTGGATATGAACCACATCAAGTGATCACTGAACAGAGCACTGCTGTCCCCATCACAAGGACCACATTTGTACTCATTATAGCAAATATTACTCATGGACACTAATATTCCAATGTACTGCTGAAGGCTGCCTGGTTCTGGATACCACATTTCCATATAACATTTAACCCTAGTGCAGGGTATAAGGGTGAGCCCTTTTAAAAATTTCATGTGGCAAATTTACATGAGCCTCCTGACGCTTGGGAAGAGCTCTGATGAGAACCTGTCTATAAGGCAAAAAATATAGGGAAGGTTGGTGTTCCTCCACGAGGATTTACACCACCCTGTACCCTCTCAAACTCCCCCATGAGCCTGGCTGACTTCAAGGACAGTAATTGCCATGCACATGTCTGAACAGTGACACCAGCAATGCAACAACTGATCCCTGAGTTAGGAGCAGTAGCACACAGTGACAACCACAGGGCACATTTTCCTGGGAATTACAGGTTGCTTTGCATAGATTTCTCAAAAAAGGTTAGAATAAATTCTTTTTTATGAGGATGCAAAGGCCCTGCAGTGCACAGGCAAATATTGCTTCAATAGTGTTTACGAGCCAGCAGAATGCTAGAGATCAGACACTACTTAATGCTCAGTGTAACACTTATAAGACTTGCTGAACAAGGAAGCAAGATAGTCTGTGTGATAACAAAATAAGTATAATTAAGGCATTTTAGGGTTTATGGTACTCAATTAGATTAAACTGATTTTTAAAGTCACATAAAGGTTGTGTTGTTCCACATTTTTCTTCTTGGTTTCCCTATAGGGCAGAGTTACAACTGTGCCTTATTTCTGCATTTCTTTTCCTAATGGAATTGGATTTCTTTTAAGGATAATTCTCACCCTGAGCTACGTACTCCTTGCAAAAGTTGGTTCTGAGATAATTATAACACTCTGTTGATGTTCATGCTGTTCCACTTACAGTAACAATGGAGTTGTGCTAAAACTATGTGCTGTGGAAATGCTATACTTGTTTAATTTTTCAAGCATACTCTAGATCTGCCACCCCTACATCCTATGCATGTATCACAACTCCTGACCTAGCACCAAGTCTGCTCTATGTATCAGTGAAAGCCACCTCCACATCCAGAGCTGATGGAATTTCCTGGATGTTTTCCTGGACATTCATCATTTACCAAATATGCAGGAGACCAAAAGAAATACTAAAAGTTGGTGTTTGCAAAAGAGTTGGTTTCAGTTGATCATTCAACCACTTATTACGAATTTTGAGCAAAACCTTCCAATCCCAGAGATTACCTGCAGAAAAATGACCAGGTAGCACTCTACCACTGTCACACACATTGGCTGTATTAGGTCTAGAAAATTTGAGGACTGCAGCATGCTGACATTTGTGCCTTAACTGCACTCTGAATCATGCTTTTGGTACTCACAGTGTGCATTACTGCCCATGACTTATGTCATTAGGGAAAAATCCTCTAGAGCTAGAGAAGAAACCAAAACTTTCTCAACCGAGCATTGTTGTACAGCAAATCATTCCTAATCAGAACTTTTACCAGGATGAAATTGCAACCCATTTCTATTCCTCTGCCTTTTATATTCTCCCAAATTACAGCTCCCTGAAGATGAGGAGAAATTTGATTTGGGAACGCATTTACTCTTAACCTGCTGACTTCCATTCACACATGCACACTCTGGATCTGTTCTCTTTGATTCAAAAGTGATGCTGCTGATGCAACTGTTGAAGATTTAAGACAACTGATGTTAGGCACAAGGAGAGAAGCCTGTCAAATCCATGCATGGCCAGCCTACAGCTGGCCTCTTCCTACACCAAACAAAGCCAGGTTGATGTCTAGAGCATTGGAGCCATTAGTGCAGCTGCCCAGGCTGCCAAGTGGGTGCCAGTGCCAGCTCTAGAAGAGGGAGCATCTGCTCTTGGCAAAGCCAAGCTGTGTGAAAAGGCTAAAGGAGGAGACAACTTGCAATCTAATTAAGATGCCTAGTAGGTAAATGAAAACACAGGTAGTGACCTTCTTTCACAGCTCTTAATCACCTTCATCACGGTTCAGTAAAGCTGTATTCACAGCTGACAGGAGTCCAAGTCTTGCTGTCCATGTATCCAAATCATAGCTTATTCCTAAGGAATGTGCAGAATGAAGAGGAAAGTGATATACTTTTGTTGATAATTGACCTTTCCCCAGTCCTCAGGAAAAATAAAGGTGGGCATGGTCCACCTTTGCTCCATAGAGTTGATTGCAAAAATATTGGTGTGTTTTGGCCTGTTTTCAGTGTCTGTTTCCCTGAGCACAGAAAGATTCGTATTTGACTTGTCAAGTCATGCACTTGGAGGTCAGAAAGGAAAACCAGGCAGGTCATCTGCACAGACATAATGCAGACTTTCTTGTATGTCTGCATCATGAGCTTGCCTCTAATTGCTACATTTTCCACAGGGAATTACCTCACTCACTACGGAGGTTAGGCTGAACCGTGGGGTGGGCTGGGGACATGTCTCAGCACTCTGTAGGGAAGGAGGCTGTTTGCTACAGGAAGACTTGCTCATTCAGCAACATAATTCACAAGAAGAGTCATTAGCTAAGCAGTGTCCTGCAGGAAGAAGTTGATCTTGTAGTTAAAAGAAGATTGGTAAAAACCTGTCTTCTACTCCAGATGCTTCCTAATGATGCTGTCAAGTCTCTAGCATCAAGATTTTGGCATATAGCAGTTCCTCATGTTCCTCAATCTCTGGCTGTCCAGTGCAGCACACATAGGGCTTCTCTCCTTCAGTGCTAACGAGTCCCACTGCACTGGAAATCACGGAAGTCCCCTGGATCTGTCTGCTCAAGGGTGTGTTTGGTGGTATGAACAAAGGGGCCTCCACGGCCACTTACGTTTTTCCTGGCACTGCTCTGATCCAGTCTGTGGTGTTTAGGAAGCTGTTCTGCCTATGTGGCTACTCAGCCCTTCTGTATGTAAGAGATTCAATCTCTTCACCAGGTCAAGTAGGAGCAGAAGGGAGAGGGAATTATCAATTTAGCTTCTTCCAATTATGCTAAAATGTTAAAGAGGTTGATTTTTCACACATTTTCCATTCCCACTAGGGACACAAATGGCACTAGAATTTATTAAACTATAGTCTCAGCCTTCTCATACTACAAATACTCACTTCTACCATACAGGGTGATTGTGGAGGTAAATCCTGATATATGTCATACTGATATTCCAGAGAGTTTAGGGACAAGGTAGGGAAAGAGGGCAGTGAGGGAGGAAACTGAATGTGTTGACCAGACATGTCAGATCTTCATCCTCACCTATTCCATATGTTTTGCCTGCCTTACTATAAGAAAAAAAGTCAGAGATTAAGGAGCATTGCACCATAACATATGTCCACAGTGGGGCTGGATAAAGGCACCAGCATCAACCTGGGAATTCCAACCTTCACTTTGCAAACAAAATAGCTTTTCAAAAGGCATGTGTACATTTTTATGCAGATGCATGGATGAAGTGTAAGAATGGAGATATTAATATTCTTCCATGTCAGTGAAGAACAAAAATACTGCAATATACTCACTTAACACCTGTTTGAAGCCTGAGTATTTTTTTATCTCATGATATTAAAAATACAACATGTTAGTAAGCTATACTGCTCTTCAGCATCATCTAGGCAGTTTTATTTGCTAGGTAATATTTGTGAAATACAATGTATTATGTCAAATTCAATATCTAAAATAACATTTTAAATACAAAAGTTTTCCCAACTCAAATACTACAAAATCTCATTGTCTATGTGCATGTCTGTCAGTGTGTCTCAACTTTGGGGTCCAGTGTCTAATTTAAATTATACTTGGCTGCACAGTCAGTCCAACAACTCCTTTGAGATTCAGTCCCCAGCCAGAGGCTTCCAGTTTCTCTGTTTCTCTCATGCTCTGAAGGGTAATTTTTCTCTCCATCCAAAAGGCTGAAAAAACAGGAGTTCTTGGCTATTTCTTTCTACCCATCCACAGACCAGCAGCAGATTCTTCCCCACTCATCACCAACTAGGAGCTTGGAGGAATTTCTTGAGAAAAAAAGAAAAAGACAAAGAAAACCATGTTTAAGAGCAAGACACAAATAGGATCAAGGCTTTTTCCTGTTTGTGCAGCAATTAGAAGGATGCAACATTCAGGGGAGTACATTATCTTTAAAGTTAAATTTGAAGAACCATGCTATAGAATATTCAAAGTTTGGTACTTTAAAGACAGAGCTTAGAATTGGGTTCAAACTTTCCTGGAGTTCAGTGGGTTAGTTGTGGGCAATCTAGCCAGATCAGAAACTCTTACCCTTCTCTGAGATTCTAGGGATGTTAAATAATCTGCTGTCCAGATTCAGAATTCAGACTTGTTAGCACAATGTCCTGGCTTCAGCCAGTGAAATCTCTGCTGAATGCAGTGCCACCAACACTAATGAAACTAATCCTCACCCCAAGATTTCCCCCTTTCAATGCATATCAACATCACACTCAGTGCTCTAAAGCTGAGCATGCAGAATGTAGGAACATTTTATCAACTATCGAAATGCCAACACCTTCGCAGAAAGAGACAGTAACTTTTACAGTACCTCATAACATCCTGGAGTAGGGGATAACAACAAATACCACAGCCAGATGAACACGGGAGGGGCTTGAGTAAACGAATAGACTGCTGGCTGTGCAAACTGAGTAAAATTGAACAACAAAGTTGTCCTTCGGCCAAAAACTTCCTGTTTACATTTTAAGGAGACAGTATCTCCAGCAGCTCCTAGGATGTGTTGCAAAGACGGTTTAGCAGCTACCGAGCTCTACAACCATTCCGGCCAAAACCTGCTATTGCTCCTGGCTTGTCTCCTACCCGACCAATGACTACCCCAGCATCCTTCATGACGTACCCAGCCAGCCCAGCGCCCTGAGGGGCTGCGTTTGGCTACGAGAGGTTCGGCTGGGAGGGATCTCAGCAGCCCCAAACCGAACCGACAGCGGGAGCCCGAGCCCGGCCCCGGCCCCGCGGGGCCCCCTGCCGGGCAGCGCCGGGAATGCCGTACCTGGACACGGCCAGCGCCGTCACCGCCGGGCTCGTCCTGCTCGCTCTGCCAGTCAGGGCGAGGCTGGGATTCAGTTCCCGACAGAGAACAAGATGTTTTCCACACTTGTTACCTGTTGTGTGGTTTAAAAATAAATATTTAGAAAGCGTCTGGGGGGCAGCATGGATGGGATTGTTATTATTTACGGTCAGCAAGTTGTTAAGTTGAGAACAAATATATTTAATCTTGGCCTGTGCTGTTGCAAAATAGGCCCATCCCAATTTAATTTGTGGCTATGATAGTTACATGTGCTGACGTGCGGCTGTATCAATTGTGTGCTAAATTGGATTTGTGTATTATTGCTTTCTAAATTGCATGCCTAGTTCAGCAAAATTGTTCATCAGTTTTCACTGGCTCTGTGCTTAATAAGATGCCCCACAATACTTTGCTGCCAGGATATAATACAGCCCATAATTGCCTAGTAAAAAGAAATTACATAAAGCCCTGGTATTATCAACTTATCTAAATCTGCTCATAACAGAACCAATAATTAAATGCTGTGAACATTTCACATACACACACATACATACACACACATCCCTAACAACATAACTCAATCACAGTTACTTTGATCTTTTTAATGACTCTGTTTTGTATTAATTTTATTTTCTTTAATGTACAAAATGAGATGTGGGAATATGTGGTCATTTAAAATAATTCTGAGGTCATCTGAATAGGTTAAGGGAGTATGACCCTGCTTTGGTTACACCTCTCAACTCTTTATTAAAGAATGCCGTTCCCGTGTCCATCTGAAAACGTGCACCCCTATGTTCATGTGCAAACAGGTGTGTGTCTCTACACACCACCAGACACCTGGCACCAGCACATGTCTTCTGTGATGCTCTTGGAAAAAAAAGCACAAACAAGGGTGTTCCGCTGTGCTCCCATGGACAGCTTTCAAGTCCTCATTTAGAAAACTGCTCAAGATATGCATTTTACAAATAGCTAAAATATCAGTCTGTTCAAAAACAAGCATGTGCAATTATGCCTGGAAAGACCTGCCATGGGAAGTTATGGACAAGAACTTCAGAAATTCTTAAAACAAAGTAGACTTTTCTACAGGTAAAGAGAAACCACAAAATGACTGCAGAATACCACAGGGATTCTGGAAAGAATGTTAAGTCTTTTGCTTTGACTTATTAACAGAGCAATCTTTGATTAAAGATGAGAATAAAAACAAATATGAGCTACCAGAACCAGACTATCTCACATCTGGCATTTTGGGTGTTCAAGCACCTTCCCTGGAAGCATCTGGCTCTGGCTAATCTGAGATATGACAAAAGGTTTGATAGGCATCTGGTTTGGCCGTTAAACATACAGAGGCATATTGGAAATATTTTCACATAGCAGTCTAAGTAATGGTGATGGCAAGTTCCATGAACAGCACTTCTGAAGATCTCTGTGGTAATGCCCAATTACTGTATAATATCTTCTTTTTTGCAGATGTTACATCTATAGCTCTATATTTATGCAAATTGCATGCCTAAAATTGAAGTAATAGAGAATGTCTGTAATGAGGACCACAGCAAATAAGTGGTGTAAATTATACATAATAACACCACAATTCCTTTCTCTTAGAAAAAGCGCTGGGAAAAGAAGAAAGCTGTGCTATTTAGGATGTGCCTTTAAAGCTTTCTGGCAGGTTTCAGCTCCTGTATTTGTTAGAACAGAGAAGTGCACTTGAGTTGTTTTTAGTACCAGTCAGCACCATAGTCCCACGATCTTATTAACCTCAGCTCAGTGAGAACTTCAGGGTATCAGCTTCAGCTGCACACAGCCTTGAATAAACATCTCCAAGCACTAGGGCCTGCTGCTGGCCTCCCACCAGTTTGAAGGATCTCTGACCTCTTTTAAGGTGGCAAAGACAACAAACTTCTCTGTTCCATCCCAGAGCAGGATCTGGCACTGCCTACTCCTGAGATAATGCCAGGATACTTTAGTACAGGCCATCAGCGGAGGTGCCAAGGCAATGGATGTTCTAGAGCCAGGACTATTTCCAGCCATGGGTTTCACAGGTTTATGCAGAAAGGTGGTCTACCAAGGCTGACAAAACCCATGACAGAGCTTTCAGCTTCATCCAGGCAGCATATGCCCATGAGATGGCTCAGGTGTGTTCTCTGTACCACTGAGTACACTGCAGCAGTTACCCACACCATCTCCACACCACTGTGCTCACACACCCTCTTCCTCCTCACAACCAAACAAGGCTTGCAGCACACGGTCACACCGCAGTTCACAGCCCACCATGGGGTCGTACCTGTGTTGCCTGGCTCTTCCATCATGCCTCTCTGTGCGCTCAGTCCAGCACCTTGCTCTGGGGCATTGGTGTATTTGGTCTTCCACAGCTGTGCCAGTGAGGGGGTAAAAATGGAAAAAGCATGGATTGTAACAATGAGAGAGAGATTCAGCTCCTGCTTCCCAGCAAGGGGTGGAAATTGGACTTCTAACACCAGAACAGTATTTTGCAGTTCTCCCCCTCTCTGGCACTGTGCTGCAGGGCGTCACACCGGAGAAATGTGTGCGGGGAGCTGGTGGAGTTGCAAGGCTGACATGCTATTGAGAAATCCAATAACCCAGGAAGCTCTCCTACCAGACTGGAGGCAGAATCAGCAGTGAATTCCTACTCATGAGAAAGTATGACAATTAACTGAGCTGTGAACAATCAGAAACCATATTCAAACACATTTCTGATGAGTGACAGAATTTTTGCTTTCAGACTCACCCCAGACTGGAAAGTACATTTTCAAAACTCTCCCTGAATGGCAAAAACTCCTCTGCTAAGGAGGATAAAAATTGATAGGAAGCAAATACGTTACTATTGAGCTTTTAGTAGCTCTCTCCCTCCATTTAGAATACAAAACTCTACCTCCAGTCTACAATGAATCAGGATTCCTTCTCCTCTCTCCCATCCACCTACCCTCACCACTCCATCTGTGCTTCCTGTGATGATGATGCTGCATGTGTCCCAGTCCATCACTTCAGCAAAGCAGCAGCAAACAATGTGGGAGGCAGGGCTGCAGGCAGTGCTGATGCTTGCAAGAAGCTGGCCATTGACTGTCCACAGATACAGGTAAGATCCAGCACAAGAGATAATATCACCCTGTAACAGAGCAAGAGGCAATGTCTCAAAGTCCTACACTCATCCTATGAGGATTTCTCATAACTTTTAAATGCTGATTAGAAATTGCTGACTTGCTCTGATTTAAATTCTGACCATTGTTTTTCTTCTGGGCAGATGATATAAACCAGAGAAAGTAAAAATTACTTTTTTTTCTTTCATGAAAATTTCTAATTTTTTTACATCACAGAAACCTGAAACAACTGTCTCAGATTTCTCAAGATAACGCAGAAACAAGGGGGTTTTTTTCCACATTTTTAAATGAAAATATTTAATGGAATGTTCCCTTACTGTTTTCCAAAAAATCCAGGCTTTTAGTAAAAAAGCAGACTGCCAGACAGACCTAGCTACGGTCAGGGACAGGGGCTGTGCTCAGGCAATGCCTAGCAGAGGTACTGGGCAAGGACTAGTGCTCTTCTAAGTTTTACAAATAAGCCTTCTCTGAAACAAGGACATGGTGTTCATCTGCTTAGCTGCGAAGCCTGTGGTGATTTCACAATCCTCCTCTGCCCCTCACAGGGAGCTCACTGTCATCGCATTTTCACACTGTTTTGCATTTGACCAATGACCAGCTCTGCATTCAGTGACCTGCACTTCTGACGCAGAAAACATCCTTTGCACTGACCCTCTCCTCTCCACTCCACGCAGGCGCAGCCTTACCAGAGGCTGCTTGTAAGGAGCAAATACCCAGGTAATTCCTTAGGGAAACACACAGAACTGAGAGCCAATGCTGAAATTGTAAATGATCTAATCAAAAGGGCATTTTGATCAAGTTATTCATTGAAATTCTACCTAACCTTTCCAACAATGTCCCATACTAAGAATCAGCTAAATAGAACCTCATCAGCAAAGTCATCTGATTCTGGCAAAGGACAGTGTGCTCTTAAATTAGCACCATGCATCTGCTTTAAGTCAACTAACACCTTACTTCACCCCTGCCTCATTTGGGGCCAAGGCTCTTCACACTGCTGGGCAGAATTCTGGAGATAAAAAATGATGGCATGTTCAAAACAGCATCGCCAATAATTCAAGAGATTGAATTTCAGCTACCTTATCTGCATGAGAGTACATGTTGTCCAGGCATTTGGCAATGATCTACAGTGCTTTTCAGGTCTAGACCACAGATTTAAAACTAACTGAAATAATTAGTTACAGCAAGCTTTTACAATCCTCCTTAGTTTATGAACTTTTTCTTATTTTGTGTCTATGTGACACAAACACCAGGAGGTTTGGATCTTCTAGATGGTCAAGCGAATATAAAATCCAACAATCACATAATGAAGAGCTGTATGGGGTCCTTATTTCATAGAAAAGTATATGGCTCAAATTTACTTCCTTCAAAACTTTGCTTTGAATTATTCTGAATTTTTCAGGAAAAAAATCCCTTGTTACCAATCACAATTTTGTGTCAATCAAAATAATTTAGCACAATGGGGACACTTTGTTTTCATTTTCGTGTTGCAATACATAAATATATAGAGAAGAATTAAACAAAAATTACTATTGATAACATCAAAATGAATTTTTTCATTCACAAGATATGGACCTCTTAATTTTTTTTCTTGAAGCTTCAATCATACTTTTTTTAAGGTTTTTCCTCCTTTAAATGAACTTTTCTGTAGACTATTATCCAAACAGTTTAACCATTTGCACTCCAATAAACTGGAGATCTGTGATTTGGATCAGTCACCAGACTATTCCTGGCACAAACTGTCTCATTTTTGGACAGCTCCAGGAGAGCAGATACCAACTGAAAAGGCTCCTGTACTGGCTGGTACATAGAAGGGAGAGAATTCTGTCCCCTTGGGATCTCAAGAAGCTTTGTGCCAGCTCACCCCCTCACGTCTGACTACTTGGCACTGCTTCAGTTCACTTCATAAGGGACCACCAGGATATCCTGAACTGGCCTGCTAAAGCCACGGGCCATTTTACACTAACCAGGACTGCTGGGACTGGGAGCTGAGCTGGCACTGAACAGACTACTTAATCCCCACCCTCAAACTGCTAGCCATCAGACTGCATGGTTAATAAAGCTCTGATATGAGATGACTGATTTGGCACAGAAAAAGTAGAGAATATCTGCCTTGTTTCTTACCACTACAAACTCAATTTGGCCTTTGTACAATATCCAGTACTGGATTCAACCTTGAACTGTCTGAGCAGCTGAAACCCTTCTCCAGTATATTAGCAGAGACAGAAAATACAAGTATGAAAGCAACATTTTTGGGAGGTAGAAGTTTGGGGAAAAAAATCTCATCCAGAGTGTTTACAGTAAAATCCAATACAGAATACTTTCCTATTAACACACATGCAATTCTGGCCAGGCACAGATCCCAACAGATTTATCCCCACTGCTATCAGGAGCTCCCCCCACACCTGAGAGTAGAAGGGAAAATAAAAAGCCAACAGTATCACTGCAAAGGTGTAAGGTAGTTGTCAGCTGAGGTGGCAGACTGCAATCTAACATGTCTCAGCTGATGTGGCTGTGCTTCATGAATGTCAGGAGAAATTAATGAAATAACAGGGGCACTAAGGTTATGGGCTAGCCAAATCCAGGAGGTACTACGGTAATACTTCATGCTTCATAAACTAGAAGTTGTTTAATCCTGCTATCTATCCATCTGAAGATGCTTCTACTTAGCTACTCAGTCTAAGATGTTGCTTTTAGTGCTTGCCTCTCATCATTAGGAACACTATTAGCAATCTCTGTAGAAAGAAAAAAAATCAATGTATCAGACTCTCAGGATGTTTTTATGTTGGGAAAAGCACCCATTAAATTATCATGAAATGTTCATGGATGCATCAGAAGAAAGATGATAAATGAAGATCTTACTGTTGAATTGTTGATGGCAACAGAACGGAGGCTTTCCTTGTGGGCAGGAAGCTGGTTTATGAACATCAGCTGGTTCAGGTCCCAGATGATGCAGGTTCTGTCATCGGATCCACTCACAAAGATGCTGTAGGCTACAGATGCAGCAAGACAGGTCACTGCCTGACTGTGTCCATACAAAGCCTGGTGGGGAAAAACCAACCCATAAACCACAGAAGATGGTGGCTGATTTACTAGGGAACCACAGTCCTACCTCATTTGCTTAGTAAAACCAGCAACCTAGTCATTTTTTGGAGAACTGAAGAAGGTATGAGAGGGAAGTACCACAGGATCTTATAGAGAAGCATCCTTGTCCTCAATTCAGTTGAAGAAAGTTGAGAGTCCAAGAGATTATATGATTTGCCCAAATTACACAGTGATTTAGAACTGTTGGCCTACTTTTCAGACTCTAAGACAGCACTTTGTGCTTAGCAACAAAAAATCAGTGTCTTTACAAAGCACTGGGCATGACCAAGTGCCTGTACCTGAGAACTGCATAAGACTGCTGCAAAAAAGGCTGGGACAAGGCAGGTTCAAGGGCTCAAAATTTCCTCTCCTTCCTCCAAAGAATGAAAGAAAACATATTCACTGTGAAAGCATCCAAACTGCCAAGTCAAGCCAAGCTAAGCTCCTGCACAAGTTTTAATAAAACCCTTTTTCTCTCTCTTTTTTTTTTTAACCCATAGATATCCTACCTGGCAGTGAAAGTGTGATAGTGGAAGAGAGGGATAGACCTGCACACAATTATAATATCAGCCTCAACCCACCAGTGTCCCAATGCACATTCATGAAAAAAAGTCTCTTGCTTCCAGCTCTCTACATCTTCTCATCATCACTCTGCAAAGACTGACAGGTTTTCCTTTAATGGGAAATATCCTGCAGCATATTTGCAGAAAGAACCATGAGGCCTATCCCGAAAGTATTTTAACAAATTTCAAAAGACAAAAAAGAAGACCAGCTTCACTGCAGGAATGTTTAGTCAATGGAAGCTTAAACTAAGTCTGACCATTCAACTTAGCTGGCTGACAAGGACACAGACACTTTACAGCTATGCTCAACACCTTCCTGAGAGGTCTGTGAGGCAGAGAGCACATCTTGCTCAAGTATTTCACTTGGCCCAGAAGTTCTGGGGACTGGATTGCACAGATCCCTCTGCTCATGAATACTGAGAGAACTCGTAAATTGCATGGATCAATAGTGAGGCAATTATACTCAATCTTTAGTGTTCCACAAAACTGTGGAAGCAGAGAGGAAAAGCTACTTTTTCTGCAGAAATATAGTTTCTGTACTTTACTGCATTCCAAACCAGAATGTGTCAGTCCCATGAGACAGCTGGTAAGTGAATAGCATCCACTTTATAGCACATAAGCTCTTCTTAAGCAAAGCTCACTCTCTCAGAAAATTTTTTTGTTCAGCAGAAAAAGCAGCCACCATGAAACAGTGAATTACATGAAAGCAGCAAGTAATTCACTGGAAGACATTTAGAACCATAGTTCAAGTTTACATCCATTCCAGACAGTCATAAAAAAAAAAAAGCACCTCTGCTAGCAAAGTAAAGGAAAAAATACAGAATTTGTCATTACATGATCTCATACCACTTTGTGGATTTTGGGTAATACCAAATTAATCACAGTGGAACACATCAGCAAAGCTGATTTTAGATTGTTAAAGAAAAAGGCATTATATTGCAGATAAAAGACAGCTTCTTCAGTTGCCTGAAATGCCAACTGACCCCCTGACTAGTATCATTTGGATGTTGATGAAAATTATTGCTTATGCTTTTCTCTACTGCTATTTCTTCCATTTCTATGTTCATGTCCTGTTTTGGAATAATAACCAGCCAGATTAAAAGGTGATCAGAGCTTGTCTCATGTTTCTATCTTCTTCTATGGCAGGAAACATCATAAACCTCAGAAGAGAAGTTGCTCTAAAAGTTTCCTCCCCTAATTTCAACACAGAGGACTTTCTGAGGAATGAAGATCTAAGTACTTCTCTGGCACCCCAACAGACAATGAAGTTTTTCACTTCATTTAATGACAAATAAAATATGTTTTGGCTTAGGCTACAGAAAGCACTGAAATACCACCTGAACATTCCCCCAGAACAAATGAACAGAAGCTTCTAACACTGGGAGACCTTGCTGATCAATGAACCCTTAATTAGTTTGCCTAAATGTAGCAGAGTGTTTTAATCAAGAGTCTCTTAATTTCTTTAGAGAAGAAGGGCCCCATGCTACCTTCCAGATGTGGTAGTGGTATACTCTAGCTTTACTTGTAAAGCTGAGAACTCAGTATGGCTGAACCACACAAACCTTGCATGAGAATTCCATTTTGTAAATGAAATGACATGTATACAACTGATTGATGACTATAGATGAGCTCTAAATCAACAGCCACTAAAGGGCTTTGGATAACAATGACACAAACTATATCATTCTATTGGATTTATGTTGTGAATTCAGGTTGAGAAAAAAGAATCACGAACTTTGCCTAGCTGAGCCTTCATCTCCATCAGCTAAGTTTGCAGGATGTTTTGGAGATCCTGTGCATTGCTATAGCAGCCCAGAACAAATTATAAGCATCTCCAGGTGATACTTGTTTTCGAAAATAACCCAAGGGCTGCACTTTGAGAGAGGGGAGAATATGCCTTATCTTCATTGTTTCTTTTATTGTGATAAACTTTGAAAATGCTACCAAAACCCACCAACTGGGACTCATAGCTATAAGCTGTTGGCACAAGACATATTATCAGCTCCCGACCTCATAACAGGCTGTCACATGACACTGCTGATTATGGGTTTTTTTCTGCCACCTTGATTCACCCAAAGGTGCTGCTTCTGCCAATCATCTGAGACATAAAATCTAATCTTTTGGGTTTCATTAAGTTCCCATAGCAGAAAAGCCACAGTACTTACCTTTCTCAGGTTTAAACATTTCACTTTGTCCTTGACCAAGGAAAATTCCCAGACACACACAACTGAGCTTGTTCCAGACGTGATTATGGTAGTTGCTGAAGGACACACAGCACAGAGGCACTTTCCCCAGTCTGCCATGCACTCAAATGTAGTCACATTCTGTACAAGAAAGCATCTAAGTCAAATGCTCATCTGGTCATACCATATATTTATTAATACCAAATGGCAGATGCAATTTTCAAAACTGAGCCTCCATTTCTTCAAATCTAGGAAAGAAAAGCTCACCACAGTCTCTCTGTGAGCACAGCTGTGAACATATGGACATGCACAGGCTGTGGCTGCATGCAGCTGTGCCATCTTCCAGGGGCCAAACAGGAAGGCTGACCAAAGCTCAGTATCTTATGTCTTAGGAGACCTGAGTCCCAATTCCTCTTGTGCCACACTTCCTACATAACTTCAGGAAAGCTCATTCAGCCACCATATAGTAACAGAAGGCAAACATTCAATGCAGATTAAAATGAAAGCTGTCTGTGATGGTCACTGCTAACAGAGTTACTGCCAAGCCCTGCAATCCTCCTCTTCTTCGGATTGGAAAGCCAAAATGCAAAGCACTAAATTCCATTCTGTGCTCTGTTAGCAGCACCCAAACCAGTCTAAAGCAATGTCAGGTCTATTGCACATTGCTACAATTACAGCACAAACATCCTCCTGCTCACATTCTGCATTAGCTCTCTCTCACACAATGGGAACAATGCTCTGGTGCTAATGATTCTGGTGGAGTTGGATGGCACAGCTACAAACACCCTACCACAGACAGAACAAACCTTTACCTACTAACAACAAGGACTAAAATTTCTTATAAGCTGATGTCCACAGGTACTGTTGACCCAGAGGAAACTCAAGTTGGACTCCCAACTATTATGACTGTGTAATCACACTCACTATGCTCTGTCACCCTGACTTTTGAAGTGACAAACTGAGTAGTTTATGCCTGCAGCAACACTATGAACAGCTAAGCATTGATTTTAATTGAAATCAATGGTGAAAACTACTAATAATTTTATACAGGGAGCAGAAAGTAAAATATATATCACAGCTTTTTCATTTCCATTTACTGTGGGTATGTCTGTAAAAACATAATGATGCCACTTGCACAAATACCCATGTCAGTATCTTGCTGAATACACATATTATGCTATTCTGGTACCCAAGCTAACTCAGAATTGCATATCACAACATTATCCCAAACACATCCAAAAACCAGTGTGTTTATGGCAGAGAAAGAAACTAGATCTGTCAAGTGCCCTAACAAGCAGTTTGGTGATATAGACCATTTATTTTTAACAGCAAAGAAGTAAGAGTATTAACTTCATTATTTCGAATGAATGCACTGGACTATGCTGGAGCCAGAGGGGAATTGACAGATGGTTCTGTCTTAATTCCAGCAGAAATTTCTGCACAATGAAATTTCTAATCAGTGACCAGGAGACCTTGTGTTGTCCTTACAACCTATGGACAACACAATCACTGGATGGAAAACTTGAGATAATTTAAAGGCAAATGCCACAGTTTTGAGCAGTGTAGAATGACTTAGTACTATCTTGGGATATCCAACTTGAGATTCCTCAAGAAACTTGATTGTGAGGAAGTCCTGTATGGCATTCTCTGAAATCAGCTCCCCAATAGCCTATGAAATGGATGCCCAAATCAGTCAAAGACCACAACATATCATTAATTTCTGGAATTCTTAGACTTTTTCATATTTACCTTCTCAGATCCATAGTTGCCAAAGCAGCAGGTGAAGTCCTCAAATCCCCAGCAGAATATTTTGCTCCAAAGAGGAGGAATCAAAATTTTATTTTTTTCGACAGCCAGAATGCCTTTCTCTGTATGAACAATGTGCCCAATAGCTCCCTTGGGATAGTCTGACAAGACAGAGAAAACATTTAATTCTGTTGGGTTTAGAGCACTTATGTTAACTTTCCTCCTGGCACAGCTTGTGTGGTGAGGTTGCAAGTCCCACATCTGGGGTCAGTGCTGTGGCAAGGCCCACAGACAGAAATCCACTCTAAAACTGAGATTCCAGAGAGAATAGTGGAAATGCTCCTCTCCAGTGGACCACATAAATCCATGCAGAAGGATGGTCACTTTTCTAAGTGATGTCTTAGAAAAAAAAATCTGTTCTGAACTCTACAAAAGAAGTTTGAATGTTTTCAAGGCCCACTCCTAACACACAGATACATAAATCACAATTAGGAGAAGAGATCTTGATTGGACCAAGTCATACAGAGCTGTGTGACTACTTTTATGCTCTTGAAAATCCAGATTCATCCTATCCAAGAATTGTGTACTTATTAGCTCAGAAAATGGAACACAGCCCCTGCAGCACCTTTTATAGTAACTGGTGAGAGCTTCAGATTTTGGAGACTGCTCACAAAAGGAGGAAGAATTCCACTTGAGTGAAGGAACAGCACAGTCTCTCTTCCTGATGAACTTTTCCCTTGAGCATTCCTGGATGGATGTGGTTTTGTAAAGAGCTAGAACAAAGGAAAGTCATTGAAAAATAAATCCCTATTTGCAAGACCATGAAGGAGAAACATCTGTTTAAATCCTTAATCACAGACTCCAGGACTACCACACACGAACCTCTTAACTAAAATAAAATCTTACCCTTATTACATTTTTATCAGACTACATCCCTTCCTCACAGACACAGAAAGCTAATC
This sequence comes from Ptilonorhynchus violaceus, assembly GCA_013397565.1. Taxonomy (NCBI): domain Eukaryota; kingdom Metazoa; phylum Chordata; class Aves; order Passeriformes; family Ptilonorhynchidae; genus Ptilonorhynchus; species Ptilonorhynchus violaceus. The sequence continues at coordinate 3,426,646 of VZRJ01010167.1, forward strand.
ACAGGACTTCCAGATGAGAAAGAAAAGCATAGGTGAGTCTTTGAGCTGGGTTTTATTTGACTATACCTATTCCCAGACTAGTGATTACTCGTGTGACTGTACCAAAGGAGTAGAACCCAAAGATGATGCTGCAGCTGTATGGCATACAACAGGAGCAGCATAATTAGAAAGTGGGGGTGCATATTGATGTAGTACACTATTTGGAAAAGTCTATACCCCATCTTTCAACAGATTTAAATCAGAATATGATTCTGATTGAAGTTACTATTATTGGTTTCCAGTCGGAATACTGGAAGATCAAGATAGACTATGCTCTCTACTCTCATAATAAAGTGGTACCTGCTTTGGTATCTGTCCAAAGTTGCTGATAAATCCCAGGATAGTGCTCTTAATCAGAGGATCTTTAATGTTGTTGAGGTCCATCTTGTCTCCATAGAAGTAAGGGTGATAGGTGTTCACTGCCTCCACTGCAGCTGAGCCATGTTGCTTGTAGCCAAAAATAAGATCTATCCAGCGATGAAGGTGTGCACTGACATAGTCACTTTCCAGTGCCTGGAAACAAAACAAAATTACTTACTTCGCTAGACTGTATCCATTACAAATGCAATACTGCTTTCCAATCCTTGCTGGAGACTTAAATTCTCTGCAAGTGAATCTTCACACTTTCAGTTCCTCCAGTATCACCACTCTCAGCACATCTTCATAAAACACCAAAGGAGACCAAAGTGGATCCCCACAGAAGACAGAAGGACAGAGCACAGCATGTTTGACTTAACAGCCACCAGGAGCAATATCCCCAGAGAAAACTCAGGTAGGTTCCACAAAGCAAAGTGAAAGTTTTCCCCAGATCATGGCACCCATAGTGATTGGCAGGTGGATTAAGGGGACCAGAATAAACAATTACTACTGGAGAAGAGTAGGAGAGGCACTACAAGGTAATATATCCACTGAACGTGGGCTCCCTAGAAAGCACAATGTAATCACAGAAGACGACTTGTTCTTGGAAGACCCAGCCATAAGTTCATAAGCAGGGGACACAAGTTCAAGCTGAACCTGTGCCCACCACCAGGTTAGCCAGTCTTTCCCATAAGGCTCCACTAAATGCCGTTGCTCCTGCCATCACCTGCCATCCCCAAACAGCCTTGCCCAATGATTCAAGCAGCAGCGTTAAGCATTATTAAAAGTACTTTCCTATCTCCAAATCATTTGACTGTATACTCCCTGATGTTCACTGAATGGTCTTTCAAGCAGACCAGCCCACCCAAAGCACAGCAGAAATAAACAAGCTAATGGGATCCAGAACAATGGCTCATTTCACAGAGCAGACAGTTGCCCAGTGCAGCTGGTGTAAATGACCCTGCCCACAGCTATAATGATCACAGGGCAGCTCACAGAACAAGCGCAGTGTACAATCTGTCCCTGAACAGACTCAGAACTCATTCTTATTAATAAAAGCAGTTAGTCCATGAAATACAAACTGTAAATTTTGACTGGCATCACTGCCAAAGCAAAACAAAGCAACCAGCAGAGCTGAAACCATGCAGCTTCTCAGTATTTCACTGAACACTATGACAAGCCCAGCCAGGGAGGGAGAACTTCTGGTCTAGGGAGGAAGCAAATACATTTATTTAGTGGACTAGATTCCAAACTTATTAAGCATGAAGCAGGAAGCTATTCAGAGATTTATGTCAAGAACGTTTGTCTGTAGACAAATGGTAGAGAGCACCCAGTACCCACTTTAATGCAGTCAGGGGGCTTTACTTCCAACTAAATCTAGACTGCTCCCACAGGCTGAACGCTACCAGCATCTGGAGCACACAACTGGAGTGCAGCTTTTGTTTCATTTCATCCAAAACAAATCTAGTTCACACAATCTGAGGTCGTTCTACAGTGACAGCAAAACTATGCTATGCAGGGATGACTGTAGATTCATTTCCAAACTGCACCATTACTCTAAAGTACAAGGTAAAAGCAGATTTCTCCATTGTATCCAAGTGTCCTAGGAGTGTTCACCATTACACAAGCAGTAAGGAGCTCAGTGCTTTACATTCCAAACAAGCCACAATAGAATAGACAGTATTTCTCCCTATGTTTTTCTTTAAAAAACATCAGTGTAAAATTGCAGCACCTTCAGTCATACGCAGGTTTTTGTCTGCAGCACATCTGGTAGAGAAGGACAGCATTGTCTTTTCTGTATTTGGAAAACTGGAAAAAAGAGATTGAGCACCTTGGAAGGTCACAGAGAGAGCATGAGACAGAGCAGTGAAAGGAACCAGAGAGCTCCCAAACCTCCATGCCTTGCTTGGAGCCACTGGGGAATACCAGGGAACTGTTGCGTATTTGACCTCAGTGGCCAAAATCAATTTACAGTAGGTAGGAGACTGGGCATTCCCTGGATGCAAGTCTTCAGTTTAGCAAGGACTGTACTTCCGGCAGCAAGTCTGTAGTGCACACAAAACTTAGATGAGGATCTCCTTCCTCATAGTAGCTGTATCATCATGTGGTTACGGACACTGACAAAAACTCAGGTCTGTCTTCTCTCCCATCACCTTTCAATGTGACTAGAGCTCTGAGCCTCTAAGTCATTCTCTACACACAGCTTCACAGATGTCTGTCTCAGTGATACCCATTATTGTGTATGCACAGGAAATTAAGAATTCTGAACATGGCTCTTAATCTCAATTTCAGTTCTTTGGCAAAAACACTCTGGTAGATGACTGCATTTTCAAAATGATCGAGGACAACATTTTTGGTAGGTTATCCATAACAAGAGTTACCCATTTCAAAATAGGTAAAGTAGCAAGATAGAAATTTAATTTCCTTTAAATATTTTTAGCATTATTGTTCTGACACAGATTTAAAAGGAAGTGTTCAGGCCATAAGTTCAAAATAGAAACTAAAGGGAGCCTCTTAATCTCTTAAACAAAAAAGATGAGATATTTCACTATATAATCAATTCACACTATATAATCAACAGTCATTAAAAAAAAAAAAAGACAGCATTACTGCAGAACAAAAAGTAGGCAAGCACAGGCTCAAATCATGTCTATGTTCACTCACAGGAGTAACCTGAGCATATGTGAATGAAACTCATACTCACTCATTCACAAGCCAAAGAGTTTGCAGCATCAGGACCTTCCACTACCTAAGAGGAGGGCTTCAAGAAAGCCAGAGAGGAACTTTTTATAAGGGCATGTAGTGACAGGAAAAAGGGGAATGGCTTTAAACAGAGAGGGTGGATTTACATCAGATATTAGAAAGGAATTGTCCACTGTGAGGGTAGTTAGAATCTAGAACAGGTTTCCCAGAGAAATTGTGGATGCCCATTCCTGGAAGTGTTCAAGGTCAGGTTGGACAGGGCTTTGAGCAACCTGGTCTAGAGGAAGGTGTCCCTGCCCATGACAGAGGGGTTGGAACTAGGTGATCTTAAGGTCCCTTCCAACCCAAGCCATTTTATGATTCTATAAAAGTAATGGTAATTTAGTGGGAGCATTGCGGTTGCTATTAACGGTTACGGGAACAGTGAAGAAAAGCACTTAAAAAATAAGAGTATGGCCCTGGTTTTGTTCAAAAGAGGAACAAAAAGTTCAGGTATTGAGGAGGTCAGAGCCGCGATTTAAACCAGCATTTGGAGAGGTCAACTGATCAAAGCCTTATCTGGAGATACCAAAATAGAGAAGACGGTTGTATCCACAGGTTTGGATATAACCACCTACAAAGGCAATTATAGAGGGAGAAAGTTGAAATCCCAAGGGCGGGATAGCAGAGGTGAGAAGAACTCACTGAGGCAAAAACTGAAGCTACATATGACAAATCAGGATAATGCAATGCCTTGAAAATCATGGCTGTTTGTTTAGTCCCACCAATGCCAACACATATATTCATCATAGCTGTACACATCAACAATTTGTGTGCGCTCACACGTGCAGATCACCAGAGGAAATCTGATGGGATAATGCAGCAGCACTACAGAGACCTGCACCAGGATATTATGCTGCAAAGTCCGAGCACAATGCAACAATCTTCATACAGAATTGCATTTGCATTCACTTTTATGTAGCAGATGACATCACACAGAAGACTTTTTAACTATTAATAGATAGCACTAATTGCAGTAAGTCTCAGGACCTTAGAGCTATTTGCTTTCAAGCTGCCAAAGATGACTCCATTAAAGGCAGAGAATTACATTAGGTTTCCCCCCCATCTCCACCCCCAAAATGAAAAGAAATTTTACTTCTGGCATGCCTCAGAGATGGAAATAAATAATTGAAATAAACACACAGTTTGTTAGCAACAACATGGAACTGTATGCATATAAATTCCTGTGCATTATATCATGTTCTCTTACACTTGTGGGCTGAGACATGTTCATGCCACAAAACCTACATATAACTCTCATCTGGTCTGGAAAGTTGGCCTTGATTCAAGGGGAATTGTTAGTCAGACAAGTAGACATGCAAAGTTCAGAACCGACACAAACTCCACAAAGGTTGGATGCATTTGAATCCAACATCTTCATTTGTGACTCTGGCCTTCAGAGCTCCATTTTCAGCGGGACCCAGTTAGCATTTTGTCACATTTCTTCATATTCACTGACCTGTCTGTGCAGGAGAATGAATTTATGGGGGTCCCCATCTGCCCAAGGAGGAAGCTGCACATCTCCCAGCACTGTTCCATCCTGCATGCAGCCTGCAGGAATTACAAAGGGAGAATCAAAAACAAGAATCAGACACATTGAAAATAGGAACAGCTTTACTGAAACACCAAAGTCACATGCAGTTTCAGGTTCATCAAATTTAGTGCCACAGAATACTGAAGAATCAGTGTTCTGGGATTTCTGATCCAGTAATAAAGCACTGAGATGATGTTCTAGTAATTGTCACTAATGCAGTAAAAATATGCATGTCCTCAGTACAAACCATTTTAGTACAGAATGCAAACACAGACAAGACAAATGTGCTTGCACAACTTTCTTTTTATACATAATCCTGTGGGCCTAACTGCCAAATATTCCTACCAAAGCAGCCACTGAGAGGGATTTTGTTCTCAAGCCTTTGCAACCTGATTCCTTTCAGAAGGTGAGCATATGTTCTTAATTCAGAGCACAGTGTTGTGCAACAGGATGAATTAAAATCTAAATTGAGGTTCAGGTCTGGGACCACAAGTTTCCCTGCAGTGTAGCAGCAAACAAATTCGGGTTCTTGGCTTTGCCTATTGTAAAATCTTGCTGTGTATTTGCTTTCTACCGGCCAGATTCTGGGGTTCTTTATGTCCCTCCACTCAATTCCACCCAGGTCAGTCTCTGGATTTTGACTTCAGCCAGGCTTTGTTTCTTGGCCTTCTCTCAGGATGAAACTACCCCAATTCTTTATTATCTTTTAACAAACTTCTAATAGATTTTTTTTTCTTATTCTTATATATAAATATAAACACTCCTATCTTTTAGCATGTCTCATTTCACTGGTATCATAAATACAATTATAGCTATATTTCAATACAACGGGTTAAGTTGCCTTTGCTGTCACCAATTTAGGATGATTCTTCAGGTACTTTTCCTCTACCTTCACTGTTAACCAACCAGTGTCTATTATAGAAGGCAGCATTGCATTGAAAATGGTGTGAAAGTCCTGTAAAATGAAGTGAATCAGAACTGCCATGCCTACTTCTGAATGCTGTTCTTGCTGGCTTTCTCTCTGAGCCTTCATTATTGATGCAGCAAGGTCTAGAGACACTGTACATTCAGAAGGGATTCTGATGCTGCTTGAGGACAGGGAAAATATATCGAGTTCATGTGAGTTGTGCAGAACCTTTCAAGATGAGAGTGAGGATATCTGGAAACTTTAATTACCTTGTGATTTCACAGAGGTTAAAAAAAAAAAACACAAAAACACCTTTCACCAACATCATTTAACAATTGAGCCATCTCCAAAAGAGAAATACATTATCAATACTTACATAGATGTGATGATACAGGCCAAATTTTCAAAAGCAGACAACCAGATTGGTTATATAAAAATCTACTTCTGTGTAACAAAATGTGTAATTCTTTTGCACAGTAATTAATAGGAACTTCTTGCTCCTTCCTGAGCTGGAAATTTGGTTCTTCTGACATCATTCAGACATCAGAAGCTTGTGTTCTTGTAGTGTTATTTGAATGAAAACTGATCTCTTATTGTTAGAAAGACCCATCAGTCCACATAGTCCAGAGACCAACTCTCAACACTTTTCGCAGGATGCTGGGAGGAACACTTACGTCTCTTCTAGAACTTACCAAGTTCAAAGTGATTTGCATTGGTTAGGAACTCTGGCAAGTAAAAGAATTCAGGGATAAGTTCCCTGACGTCACTCATGTTGTCCCTTGATGCCGATTCCCATGTGCTCTTGACACTGTGAAACATCCTGTCTGCAACATCAAAACTCCCACCCTGTGAAATGGAGACAAAGACTTCAGTGTGAATATTCTGTTAAATTAAAAGCATTTTAGCACTTTTGCAATGATCACCTTATCATATGTTTGATAAGGGGATGTCTCAAGATCTGTCCCAGCTCTATATAATATGATCTTATGTTAGGAGCTGCCTTAGTCCTGATTTGTAGGCAGGTATGTTGAGAGGCCATAAAGCTTGGAGTCTTAGCACAGCCTGCAATAACACAGAAGCAAGCAGAAGCCATCATGGGCAGCTTGAGAATATCACCATGCCCATTAATAATGCTTCTGAAAGCAATTAATTTATTTCATCCTTCAGTCATTTGCAAAGAGTGGAAAACGTCAGTTGTGACCCAAACAGTTCTGAACAATTTTATGTGCAATTTTCCCATGAAAAAAAATCCTTAGAATAGGGGAGGTTACCACTGAATTAACATTCCCTAAATCCAGGAAAACAGAAAAGGCCCAGTGGGCAGGAGCATGCAGGGACTGGTCATTCCTTATGGGAGGGACAGACAGCATAAAGAGGGGAAGAAGAGTTTCTGGGACCCGAGCTGAACTGGTAAATAATGAAGCAGATTTAAACTACCTCACAACTTGAGAATATTTGAACATGTTTAGATTAATGAGAGTCAAACACTGGACAAAAGCAGCCTTAGTATTCCAGGACATCACTCTGAACTAAGGCCTCAAGAGGAAATCGAAAAAAAAAAGTCACTTACTGAATGAAGGGTATATGCCTTCTAATGAAACCATATTTCCTACAGAATTTCCTAATGGGATTTCAGATACTGCATGGATTTGTGAAATTCCAGGTTTACCTTTACATATGGATCCCTACATTGAGCATGAAAGGATTTACTGTAACATAACATTTCTATAATAACGAAAATAACCAAACAAAAATCCATTTTTGGAGATCACCTGAATGAGTTTGTCAGAAGCATCAAACTGTTTTAGAGGAAAGCTGACTTTTTAACTGTATTAAAGTGACAGAACTGAATTGTTTCTCAATACCTAGTTCAGGTGCTGGCAGCAGTGCTCTCAGGCTAATATAGATATTTCTTATTGGGGTTAACTAATTTGGATTATATGTCGTGGGACATAACACTACATCCCACTGCCAGGGCTCAAGAGAGATTGTCAGAGATAGAACAAGTACCTTTAAATAGTTCTACAGTACAGAGAAAATGTATGAATCATTGCTCACCCTCAACCATTCAAACCTCAAAGCTGCTCCCCTAGGCAAAAAGAATAAGCCAGTGGGATTGCATAATGAAGACACTAAAACACAGACGAGGTGCAAGAGTCAATCTGTTAAAAGTATGAGATGCAGTCAGGTTCTGTCTATGGCTGACCTCTTGGGAAAACAAAACTTTCAGTAAGTTTTCTCTTTGCCTGTAGAGTGTTGCATGTGGCAGATGAGGAGGATGTTGTACTTCTGCACAGTAACAACCAGCTGAAGTTTTGACTTGTCATCTATTATATAGGAAAACAACATTTAAGCATTGTCATGCTGTGAGGATGGGATCCCACTCCCATGGACCAGGTGGACCCCAGCAGCAGTTCCCACATGGGTTTCTGATGCTAAGAACCACTGCTCTTTTGGCTCCCCTGAGTACCTGCACACTTAGGTTGCAACTCCTTTGGATCTACTCTGCTCAGTCAGGCAACTGCAAGTCAAGAAGTAACTTTTGCCATACCTTTTGTTAGGGAGAAAATACCCTCATGGATAAGTAATCAGAAGACAGAAGTCAATAAACCCTAAGTGCTGAAGCCACATTCCTTGCTTGTGTTTTGAGATAAACTCACACCAAAACATAACATATTCCAGATGGAAAGATCCCACCCCTCTTTCCCCTAAGGTGAATTCTGACCAGGCTTTTGGTCCAGCCTCATCTCTAAATAACAGCATTCTTCTGCTTTAGCTTCTTGTCCTTCTTCCTTATACCAGTGACAATTGTGAAGCCTTCCCACACCCACTCAAGGGACAGAGTGAAAAAGTGGCAAATCACATGAGCAAGACTATCTGGAGTTAATCTGATGCACAAGGTCAGCTTGTTCTTGATCATTATTAGGCAGGGACCCTTGGAGTCAAATTCAAATTGAAATTAAAACAGAGTAGAAGGAGGACTATAAATAAATCAACAGCTAACAAGTATCTCATTGAAGCATATTAAAGGGCTTTGTATATTTAATCTGCACACAGTGTGCTGTGTCTGGTGGTGATTGATGCTTTTTCATCTTTTTTTGCGGCTTTTATGAGAGCTGCTGGTAATCTCCTGAGAAACAATATGATTTGTAATAAAAAGATTACCTGTATTAAATAAAAATAATATATACATAGGAAATGCTGTTAGCGCGACAAATCTGGTTAAAGATATTACCACCACGAAAAAATGTGATTTTTTCCCTGGCTGTCTAATTCATTTTAGGGAAAAGTAATATCTTTAAAACTTAAGCCTGTATTATTTATAAAGGAAGCAATAACTGATTTTCCCATTTCCTATATTAATAAATTTATTTGCATATATTTATATCAGAATTAATGAGTTTTCTCTCTCTATGAATGCAAAAACTGCACTGAAAGGGAAAAAGAGAATCAAGAATTGCTTTATGCTTTTAGATTGCAAGACAACAAACTCTTATGACTTTTCTACAGCTAGACACAGTAAGTGTCTGTTTTCTTTCCTTTCAGTAGAGGACTTACTGTCATTAGAAATACTGGAAAAATATGCTTTTTAAAACTACAGTCCAGCAGGGTATATACAAAGCAAGAAAAAAAAATAATCTCTAGAGAGAACTTCGATCTTCACAGATTTAGAACACTAAGCATCACCTTGGTGGTGCTCTAGATCCAAAGACCTTGAAGTGTTTCTAAGAGTTGCTTATGAAGGTGAAAAGACTTACAACATGCCCAGAGATGCTGAGAAGTTATTACCTGCTGGTAGTGCTTAAATGACTGCTCAAGGGTCAGTAACACAATGAAGGGTAAAGACCCTACTCTCTATAAGCACTTTTGGGAGGGAAATATCAGGAAAGATCGATCTGATAGCTGAAATGCAACAGTGGGATAAGAATAAAAGGGGATAAGTCTCAATATTGAAGGCATGGAGTCCTAGAATGCCTTTCCAATAAAGACACTAAACACTGAAAACTTTACTGCTCTTTTGTGGTGCTGAGAATTCCAGGAGGTACTTGACCAAGGTAAAGTGGAAGGTACCAACCAATACCTGTTTGATGAGCCAGTTTTTCATCCATTCCAGTAGAATACGCAAAGCACACACAAATTTTATCCAGAGTTAGCTCTCAAAACACTTAAAAAAAGTGAAATAAGTTTCTCCTGTACAGTCCCCTTACTAAACACAATGCTTCCTCACTGCCTTCTTCTGTGGTCAGGTGCAAATAAACTGTTTGACTCGAGAAGCAAGATGTTATGTAAAAATCAATTTTTCACAAAGAGTGCACCCAAGTTGTTTCATTTCCTTGTCATATATCCAGACTGTACATTTGCACATATAAATGTAGCTTTTTCACTTTTTAAGATGCTGAGAAGCTCTCACAGCCAAAGGCAGCAGCACCCTTCCAAGGTCTTAAGTTTGGGAGTTCTCTTTTTGCAACCTGCCATTGACTTGATCATACACTTCTCAGGTCTGCTGTTTGCCTGACAGCATCTCACAGTTAGCAATTCCTAAGTCACTATAGGAGCAGTCACCTGGGGGAAATGGCAACAATGAGCTAAGCTGAACATGCAGCAACATAAAAGCGAAAGAATAAGAATGGGAGGAGTTCAACAGTTTCAGTGGATCCACATCCAGACAAAATTTTGAGTGCTTCAGATCTCAGCAGCCTTTGAAGATAACTATCCTCACAAAACTGCTGGTTACCTGCTAATCACACAAACCCAGCCACAAAGCATTCACTCAGACTGCAAACCTGTTATGCATGAAAAGTGTGCCAGGGAGATACAGCAGCCTTTGTTGTTTACAACAAGAAATAACTGCTCCACAGTCATTCATGACTGCAGCTAACATATGGCTCACAGAGTGTGATGGCAACCATTGCCTCAGGTGGTTCACTAACCCATCAGCTACCACTGATAACAGCCAATATCATAGGGCTTATTACTTAATTAACACAGCACTTCATTTGTATTAGTTCACTGAAAAAACCCCAAACCCCACAAGAGCAAAGCACTTGGAAAGCTGCAGGAGACATGGCCATTCCTCACTACCAATGCAGCAGTCTCCAAGTGTGAATATTCTGGCCTAGCTATCTCCCTGTATTTCTCCATAAGAATAAGTAGGTTTCAGCAAGACATTCCTTAAAAAACACACCTTGGAAGATCTGTCCTCCTGGTAGACCCTGTTATAACACAGCACATTACAGAAATTAGGGTAACAACTCTGCTACAGCCCAGGTGTATTTGCTTGAGCAATACCAACTGCCTGCTGAAGAGGGCAATCAGGAAATTTGGTGCCCTCGTATGCTGAGCAGATGGGAAAGGTAAGCATATTCAATTTCCATTAATTCAATTTCATGTTGAGAGCCAGCTTGGCACTGTAAAAACTGTAACAAGTTCAGAACAAGATTAAACAAAATATTCCTTGTGGAGCACTGGATGTAATCTCACCCTGTTTCTTCAGGAAGTTGATCCCATGAACCCTATCATTTCACACCTACCAGAACCTGTATGTCCTCACCTGGCCCAGGAACGCTCTTTATGCCACCACAGCAAGCTCCAAGTACTTGCCTGTAGCCTCACGAGTGTACAGGCATTTGGGCTTACAATACCTACCATGAAAGTCTCTTCTGCCCCCTAGTCAGAAGCTTATGTTCAAAGAGGTGATAAAATATTGTCTAGGTGTTTACATGCATGGCTCAGCTCTCACAAAACTAAATAATCCTTCTCCCTTGCATCAACCATGGTCCCATTAAGATGTTTTCACTGAATTTAACATTCATGGCATAGAGCCTTCAGTAAGCCCTGAGTCCACACAGAGACTACAGAAAATGCCAGAAGAACTAATCCTCCTTCATTACACAGCCACTGTAATGCACTACATGGTTCATAACAAGGCGTAGGAGGGAAGTTATCTTGCCCCCTTACCTGCAGAGAACAGGAGGTCTGGGTAAATGGCTCCATTCGGACCAGGTAAGATGCCACTATAATTGCTGATGAGTAGTGAGTACAGTAATGGCACTGGACTGACAGGTCTCCTGGAAATTGCACAGAAATCAGATTCCAGTAAAAAATACCATTTCAAGCCCATAGCATCCAATTACCACAGCATAACTAAATAGGGAACGGGTCTTTTAAGCAGATATGTTCAAAGGCCTGTGAGCAAAAGCACACCTTGCACTGAATATGTGCATTGAATGTGCAGAGTTAGTACTGAAGTATGTTCATTTTTTGCCTTCCACATTTAATTTTCTGAAGAATAAGGCCTTTAACTTTCCAGACCATCCCTTTCCCCAGTAGTACCAAAAAACATCTTGATCTCCAGAGATCAACAGGCTCAACATTCTGTTTCCTTTTCTTAAAGTAGCTGTTAGTTAACCTGCATGCAGCAGTCTTCTACATGTAGCTTAGCTAACAAATGAGACTAAAATGTGCAGCTTAGCTAACAGCAGTCTTTTCCAGGGAACATTGCTTTTTGCTGTAGCATCTTTTTCTGCCCAGGGGAAGAGAACAGAATGCAGCAGTACAAGGCACATAAGGCAGTACTTGTAGGAGTCATTTCTATTTGAATCCTCAACCAGTTTATATACAGCGGTGGGAGAGGCTCTCCTTGGCATGGTGTTTCCCTTAGCTTTGCAGAGCTGTGGCTAAGGGAAACACCATGCCAAGGAGAGCCTCTCTCACTGCATGTATTTGGGTGTTCTGAGGGGACTCAAGCCTCCAACATCTGTTAGTCTCCCAAAACACTCACCCTCACTCTTTTCCACTTCATTGAAGCGCTGGATGAACTTGCGTTTCCTCTCCACAGTCTGTGCTCCCATGGGCTTTGACAGGTCCCGAAATGTATGAGGATTAGTGAGGTTTAGAGTCTGAAAAGAAAACCCAGCTGAGTTGGAGATTTTTAGATTGTAGACATCATGACTCAGTGACACTGGATAGTGGCAAGGCTGTGTTGGAAATTTCACCCTACAAAAAGGTCACAGGTTTACCCACCTCCAGAACTTCACAAATAAAGGACCTGGGAGGTTGAAAATTGCTCTCAAAGCTTTTCTGTCCAAAACTCCTTCTCAGGGGTCACAGAAACCCGTCCACGCCTATCTGCTGAACTGATGCAGCCTATCCTTAACTAGGTCTGTATTTAACAGATGTTCATCCACCTTTGTGAGACAGAACATGATCCTCAGCATGCTGACTTGAAGATAAGGCTAGTCTATACAGAATCAGTACAGTTTAAATTAACTATTTCAAATTTTAAGCCCTTGGTCTAGACCCCTCTGCTTCAACGGCATCATTCAACAAACCTTTGCGCAGTTGATACCATAGAAAGTACAGAATGCTGCAGCAAGCACTGACCTCGGAGTGATAGTCAGCAAGGACCCATGGAAACACAGGATACTGCATGAAATCATTGTAGCTGCGGCCAGCCAAGGTGTTCAGGTACATGAGGTAATCAAAGTTGCTGATCTCCCTCTTCTGCAGGGAAAGGAAACAAGCGTTAAAATCTCCAGACTCTAACCCCTGAAAACCCTGCAAAGGCACCCTCAGAGCCCTGTGGTTCCCGGGTTCACCAGGACAAGAATTATAAATAGTGCAATCAATCATCCTTTGCCATTCAGATCAGCACAAAAGCTCTTATACAACAATCCATTCAACAGAACCTGTCTTCATTCTGCCTCTTCTTCAGACAGGCCATTTGCATTTGCCTATAATCACGCAGTGCTTTTACACTGTATTTGCATAACAGAGCACTTTTTCCCAATTTAAAAGTGAGCCAAATGCATGCAGTCTGGATATTGGAGAAGCCTGGACAACTGCCTATACAGAAAAGGCTGCACAAAGTGCTACATATAAACAAGAATGTATGGTTTTCTTAATTTGTCTTGAGTCATCAAGATCACTACAGAAGAGTAAAGACATCTTCCAGCTCAGCGAAACATCTGGTGCATTGACTTAGATGTACACATGATCTGTGAACAGGCATTCAACTAGGTGGCTCTCTTTGGTCTCAATTTAAAAATGTGCACAAAATCACATTTAATCTGCCAGACAGATTAAATGCACCATATGTTTCATAGCAGGAGGAGCAAAAACTCTGTAATAACCAGATGTAAATACTGTGCTCCTCTTGCCAACAATCTCACCTCCAGCAGTGAGAGAACAGCTTAGGCCTTGAGGTACATATGTACACACACACACACATCTGTGGGAGGACATGTCCTTTAGTGTGCTGAAATTCCTTGCATAATCATGTGCAGCCAAGATTTAGCTTACCTGCCATTTCTGGAGCATTGTCTTTTCCCCTCCTGAGTGCTTCCTGTATGGAACAAACATTTGATTGAAACAGCTGCTTCAGAACAATAAGACAAAGTCGACAGGTTAATATCTGTGCTCCCCTGCTCTCATCCCACAGAAATGAGAGATCATCAACACTAGAGGAATGTTGAGGTTTCATTATTGACCAAATAATTCTAAAATCAGAGTGTCATTGATTAGGTTAGTGCTGCACAGTACAAATTTCACTACTGCTTTCATTAGGAAGGCTGGCTCTGCCTGATGAGCAGGGACGGCCTAGCTTCAGATGGCTGATGAATTTAGCACTGTCCCATTGACATGCTGAGTCTAAGATACTTGCCAGCCTGCTCTTGAATGAAATGCCACTTAAAGTATGATATTTAATTAAAAAAAAAATTAGGGTCAGGGTGCTAAGGATGGATTCTGTTTGCCTTAAGATATCGCTGCAAACTGCAGCAGTAATGCCACATGGTAGTTGCAAGAATTCAGAAACTGACTCACAGGCAGAGATGCTCCTGCAGCAGAGGCAGAGGGACAGCAATCTTCTCAGCTGTTCTGAGTTAAGCCACCCTGCCCATCAGTCTGTGCTCCCAGTCTCACGCCATTGTAGAGCTAGAGTGTTAATGACAGGTACCATTAAGCCTGTCTGCTTCTGTTCTGAAGTCGTATTCTCAAAAGATCATGCTTCTTTGAAGCATTCAGAAAATACTGCCTTGAAAACAGTAGTCTCTCAGTCTCCATATCAAAGATTGTTGCACAAAGCACTTTGAAACTAATGTAGTTCTTAAAAAGTGGGTTGTCATTTTAATATTTTTAAAGTAATAGAGTAAATAAGTCTTTTCAACTTTCTTGTTCTCAAAATGCGAATTTTTATTAAAACTTTAAATAAAAAAACCCAGACCAACTAAAAGCAGATTCTAAACAGGAGAATTCACTTGAAAATAAGAGAGAGTCAAAGGTTCTGAGGAAACAAAAGTCGCATTTCAACTGCACTGGACCACAACTTATGTCAGTATCTGAAGACCATGGACTTGCTCTTGTCAATCTTTAGAGACCACACTGAGACAAGTGACAGCTTTGGATTACCATGGTTTAACCCCACTTGGTAAATGAGCCCAACACAGCCACTTACTCACTCTCCCTGCATAGGGATGGGGGAATCGGAGGAGGAAAAGTGAGAAAACTTGTGGGTTAAGATAGTTTAACAGATAAAATATAGAATGTGCATGCAAGCAAAACAAAACAAGGAATTCACTCACTACTTCCCGTTGGCAGGCCGGTGTTGAGCCATCTCCAAGGAAGCAGGGCTCCATCACATGTAACATGACTTATGAAAACAAACACCATCACTCAAAATGTCCCTGCCTCTTCCTTCTTCCCCCAGATTTATATGCTGAGTATGGTATAGTTTGGTATGGAACATGCCTTTGACCAGTTGGGATCAGATGTCCTGGCTGTGTTCCCTCCCAACTTCTTGTGCATCCCAAGCCTCCTCACTGGTGGGACAGTATGACAACTAGAAAAGGCCTTGACTCTGTGTAAGCACTGGTCAGCAATAACTAAAACATCCCTGAACTATCAACACTGCTTCCAGCACAAATCCAAATGCAATTTTCTTTTACAATGAGGAAAATTAACTCTACCCCAGCCAAAACCAGTACATAGATTAGAGAAACTTTTGATCTGCCAAAGTAAACAGGGTTACTGACATGATATGATGCTGGTGGTAAGAGAGGCTTTTCCCTTTGAGTGTAAAACTTTAAACAAATCCTAAGGTGCCAGACCAGAGTAAGGATTTTTAACTTCATGAAGTGTAAAGAAATCAGTTCAGGCATAGATTATAAAACTACTATGGGAATACCTAGCTGCTATTTTTTCACTCTAGTGCTCTGTATTGGATCACACTAGAAATCCACAAAGCAAGGCTTAAAGTAGCTTCAAAGATCTAAATAAAACACTGAAATTGTCTATGATCATTACCATTTTATTGAATTTGCAGTAGTAAATTCTTGTAAACCACCTCTCATGAATCATTATTTTACTGTCTATTCAATCCTGGATCAGTTAATAGGATACATAGAGGAAAAACACTACAGTTTACTCAACACATTATTTTATCCCTTGCTTAGGACTCTGTTCAGAGAAAAGCATGCATCTGAGAGAAGGATTTTGCAGGAACAAACATGAAACCCAGGATGAATTCTAGCACATGGTCTACAGTTCCTAAACTTTGTTTAGTTCTCTTATTAAGCATATGAAACCTAACAATTATAGGCTGTGTTTATGGAAACCAGTACACGAAAACGTTCCATGAACATGGAGTTCGTGTCCAATACAGAAAAATAAGATCTTCACTCTTTGTCCAAAAAAATTAATAGATTATATAATTCACACAGTGTAAACCAGGAGAAATTCTTTTGACTAGGATAGAATTATGGTGGGTTTGCACACCAAGTTCAAGCAACACAAGGCTCACTCCAAAGTACAAAACAGGTATCCATGAGCACTTCTCCTTTAAAATTCAGCCCTCTCACACTTTATGTGGACTTCACAGAGCTTTTCCCCAGTGGCCTTTGTAAGGCCTCCAAGACACATTTGGAACTCAGAGAGAGTATCTCAAAGGGATGGAACAAGTTCAGGATTCCTGGCATTATTAGAAGTGTGGTTGGATTAGGGTGTTTATTACAGAGGGATCAAGTTAGGTTTTTCCCTTTCCACAGGGGCAGACTTGCTCACTAAAACCACTCAGGTTTATTTTGGATTTCTGGCTGAGTTAGAAAGCAGAGGAGAGCATTATAAAATGTGAATCACAGAACAAAACTGGGCCAGTCTTGTGTGGATTTTATGCAAATATACATATGTTGACTCGTGAGTGCCATGACTCTCTAGAGAAACACTAGCTCCGCTTGTCACAAGCCCAAAACAGCTAATAAGCACTCTACAAGTGTCAAAATAATTCTCTCGGCTGACTTTGGAAGCCACTACACAACTCAAAGAGGTTGACAAGTTCACTGCATCATGAAAATAAGCAAGGCTAAAAGTAGTCTCTCCCTTGTAAAAGCCATCCTTCTGGGTCTTGGACCATGAGGCAGGATGCTCCCTCGAATTCCTCAGAGATCTCCATTCTCTTTTGTTGACTCAGGGTCTCAGAACATGAATCGCATTACAGGCAGCTCAAGCCTGTTCTTACCTTCTCCCTGACAATCATTTAGCATTTCTCCAGCCAACACCTCTCTAGACAGCACAGCAAAAGCTCAGTGTAGAAGATCAGCTATCCAACCACAGTAAGTGCATTTAAAAATAAATAAATAATCAAAGGCTGGTTTGTAAAAGAAACAGAAGTGCTTTATAAATGTAAATAACTTCCAGAGGAAGTGAAGTTACATGAAGTCAAGAGAGGTACCTACAGATCTATCTATATCTTAATTTGTAAGGCATTTGTAGGGCACCAGCCATGACAGAATGTAAACATGAGGTGTACTAATGATGATCCACCTTTGGCTACACTATACGTAAGTGATTTATTAATCCCTCTTCCATTAACATCAGACTATGATCTCACTCTTGTGATAGCCAGCGTGCCATTTGCTAGAGACAGGTGGACCTCAACTCATTTGGAGATTCATTGCAGATGAGATAATCTCAAAGGAGAAGGTTTTGCCCTCACTTCTATTAAGTTCATTGGAATTTTAGTATTAATTTATCTTCAGATTTCACAAAACTGCTTTTCGTTTTATTTTTTTTTTTCTTCCGTCCCCCAGACTAAAGTCTGAAAAACAGTTCCAAGGCTCTCCTAAACCCACTTTTCTTAAAGAATCTTTCCAATTACCAAAAAATATTATAAGGAAAATCTCCTTTCTGGTAAACCACAACTTAGGTCCAAGTCCTACTATTAAAAGAGGAAAGATGACTTCAAAAGGAATATCAGCTTTCCCTTGTGAAACAATCAAGTATCTCTCAAACTCAGAAAAGTGTTACGTTAGATTGCTTTAGAATAAAGGTACAGCATCTTCCTTGTTTGATTACCAGTCTACCTTCCGGGTATTCTTAATCTGTGCTCAAAGAATAGAGATCTAATTCAAAATAAAAAATAAATGTCATATTCAAGTAGGGCTCTTTGAAGAAGGGTGTCTTGAAGGGGCTAGGGAGGAAGAAAGGAATCTCCCTCATTTATAGAACACTGTTTGCACCATGTGCATTCACAGTGCTTAAACCAAAGGGATAACATTTCCACTGTGGAGATGCTGCAGCCAGCCATGCTTCAGGGCATGAAGAAACACATCGAGTAAATTCAGTTAATCTGTTCAGGTGAGCAGAATGCAATCTCCAGCCCTGGACTGAGACAAGCACATTAACATCATCAGTTTCTTTATGCCAGCAATATCCTGGACCAATTATCAGCAAGAGAGAGGCCTCAATGTTGCATGTCCTGTGAATAATACCTAAACAAACCACTCAGGTACTTCTCTTCCATAGTAAGTTTTTTTTCAGGCATTACTTTGAAATCACTGCAATTGGTTACTAAAAGCTTGAGCTTGGTAACCTCAGTGATAGAGACGAATTTCAGTAAATTCACGTGCTACAGAGGGAAATCGTTGTACCAACTGCACTTTGGAAGGGTCACAGATAGATGAACATAAATTGCAGCTCCTACACTCTCCTGCCCCACTGAATGAGCCTTCTCTCCTGTGTCCACATCCATCCTCTTTGGCACGTGCTAAGGATCACAAACGTTTTGGGTTTTAACACACATAGACAAGTATCTCTCACTGTGCTACAGCCAAGTAAAATGAAACAGTCAAATTACTAAAATGGACAGTTAAGGCAATGTTAGAAGCTGACTAACAGCTGCTAATGAGCTCCAGATGCTTTTTCTTGCTGCATAATTTGAAATATAACATTTCCAGGCAGTACGTGCCATTCAGTTCTTTTCCCTCCAGCTCGATCTTGCATTCTGGAACCAACCATTATGCTAACGATCTCCAAGGGCGTAGCACTCCTGTTGCTTAGTAACAAGAGTTCCATAAGCTGCAGAAAGAGCACTGAATAGCAAGACCCTGGCGTTGGGTAAGCCTTTTTGCCACTCCTCACTTGCACACTCAAGCTCCTTGAAGAGCTGCCATTTTCCATCAAGGAAGTACGATTCGGAACTCGCAGGACTGTGGAAAGGACCCTGTCCTGCGTTTCCTGCTCACGGGTTTATTTGCAGACTGAAAGACTAATGCATTACTCAAAGAAGAGCAGACAGAGGACAACCGCACAGTAACAGACTACGAAGGCTCAGCCCATGCTACTGAGGAAAACCGAGCAGCTTGTGACATCTGTACCTCGCTCTCCAGGCCTTTCTACCTACTAGCTGGTAAGGTCGCATGTGGGGGGGTCAGCCTAGAAGAACTGTTAAGATAAAACAATATTTTTTTGCTAATTTTTGGTGGGCCTTGGTTTTGCAAGTGACTTTGCACTGTGTGATTGTATGGTGGCCCTGAAGTCATCTAGAAAAGTAAGAAAGTTAAGGAAGGCAACCTCCCTCAAACTATTTGCTCATGGCCAGATTTAGTCCACACCTGCCTGTTAGCAGGAGACTGCATTTAAGAGAGTCAATGAATTAACCCCTTCCACAACAGATTGTATCCAACAACAAGAAATGGTAACAGGCTTGTAAGCAGGGAAGTGGAACTGCCGGGCTTCGTGCAAAATCATTTGTGGTACGAATGCTAGTTTTAAGCTTTGCATGGAAGTATTTCACTCTAGATGACAGTATCACCTATTCCATGGGTGAATTAGCACACGCCACCTCACAGCCTTCCTGCCACCAGAGAAGTGCAGGGCATGCGTACCTCCGCTGGGCTTGCCAGGCCTGCTCTGCAGGACGCAGAATTCCGAGAGGAAAGACAGGAAACTTCTCACAGAGTAGTTCAAGATGGGCTCAAGATGGGTCTGTGCAGCTTTGGGTACAGTGAATTACGAAGCACTAACCCATGGGAAGAAAATAACAGAAGCACAGAGGAGGAGGTTCTGAAACACCAGGCAGTGTTACAGGCAGAAGGCCAGTTCTGCTTCCGCCTGTGCTGAGAAAGGAAGAAGAAATGTTCACGGTCCAAATATGCAGTCTTTTAGGATCAGATCCCCTTCTTAGGACAGGCTTAACATATGATGGGTCATGACTGACCCCTGTGCAAGCGCTTATGTGCAGATAAAGAATAATCCCCAATCCTTCTTTGCCTCAGAGAGACACTGAGAGTCTTAGTACTGATGCTCAAGTCTGTTCTGTCCCTGCAGCTCCCAGCAACACTGAGCACCACAGACAGCATGATGTCCTTGACACACATTTTCTATCAATTTCTGTATCAGGTCAGCCTCAAAGCTCTGGGCTTGTTAAACACTCCTAAAGCTCTGGGCTTTCAAAACCCAGGCCAAAGATTCTACCAAGTGTGGATAGAAAGGGTTTTCTAGTCAAAGGATAGAAAGGGTTTTCTATCTGGTTTAGTGATACCTTATTACAGAAATGCAGCACCCTCACCCCCCAGGCAAAGGCTTGCCAACATCTCAGAAAGTCAACCTGGCAGTGGGGTGCAGGCTTAAAGAAAACAGGTGGAAAGTCTCATCATCATAATTTCTTAGGTGGTAGGGCAACACATGTACCCCTCCCTCTGCCATCCCAGGATGCACTGTGAGCATAAGATTGAACAGGCATAATTAACATTTAAGCAAGGAAGACTCCTGTGATTCCTGAATTTTTAATATGAGTGGCTACAGAAGTGGGGTCCTCTTACACAGAGCTGAAGACAATAAGACATGGCTAAGTAAGCTCCATTATCTCCAGCTACAGCCCTGTAAAACACTGATAATTAGTTTACAAGCATGCAGGGGAAAGAAAGCTATTCATCCTCTTCAAATTATTGAGTGCACTAGAATGTTTCTGCAGACTTCTAGTACTAATCCCTACTTTTGGAATTGCAAATCATATTTTTCTAAGTTTGAAATGTGGCTCCAACTTTTAACCGAAAGTAAATAGCACATAGAAAGAGTGAGCACTCCCTAGGACTTGATCAGTGCATATGAAAGGTTCACAGTTGGATTTTAAAAAATCAGACTAAAGAAAGCGGTGTGAAGAAACTTCTTTGGAGTCTGGACATTATGCAGTGCATCATACAAAGAGATCTGTCCTCAGAAAAATCACACTGATCTGTTTGTTTGGACTTCTTAAAAACCCGAAAGGGCCGGGTTCAAACTTTGTAACAGGTTGGAAAGAGTTATTGACAGAGAAATAGGCCAACCCAGCAGGCTGAACTGCAGCGTTAGTCCTGCCAAGCCTGCAGCGCCCAACCTTGTGCGCCAGGCTCCCTCTAGTGCTGCCAGGCACGCACAGCGCAGAGGGACCCCGGCCCTGGGAACCACTTACCACAACAGCGGCACAACCGGATGATTCTTTGCCTAGCTGGTATTTTTTAAAATAAGAAAGGAAACTGTTTTGGCTCAATGCTTCCCTCTTGGATTTTAAATGAAAAGTAATAGAAAGAAATTAATAGGAGCCGAACAAAATGTTTTCTTTCTGAGAGTTTTAAAGATGTTTTTAAAAAGCATTTTAAAAGAAATTATAATTTTGAAATTAGAAAAAAATTACATGCCTTTCCTTGAGGCTCCCATTCATTTTTTTAGAGGCATACTTGGCTGAAAAGCTTCACTGATCAAAAAGCACTGAATGCTTTGGTCAACTCACCCAACACAAAATTCAAACAAAGAAAAAGTTGGACCCAAAAGTCACCTAGTTCATGTCAATTACAGGAAGCAGAAAGTCTCTCTTCATCCTGCTAACATGTAACAAAGCTGCCCTATAGATCTTTCTCTGAAGCATGGTAGTCACCCTCTGTGCACCAGAAAGGACTCAGGGTGTCCTGCACCAGCAGCAGGGCTCTGGCATCCCCCATGCTGCTCAACTTTATCTTCACAGAATTGCCAACAAGAACATTGCTTAAAATCCTTAAAATGAGTGAGCTGTGATTAGAAAACCCTGCTGTTTTGATCTCCAGAACTTCCTACTCACTCATGGGGAAATTATTAATGCTAACATCAACAAAGGTGGAAAGAGTACATAATTTACAGTATAGAGTACTTTGCTTCAATTACCATGGTCAACATATAGAAAGAACAGCATTGACATTGCCCCTTGGTAATGTGGTCCTGTAAGTACTGGTGAGAGACAGAAACATAGGAGTGACACACAGAAAGATTTAACTGTGTTAGAATATTTTCATCTAAAATAACAAAAACTCTATTTTGGAACATACCCTCAGGGCAAGACTGAATCCACTGTGCTGCTTCCAATATTTTCTGAAGCATCTGCCTCATTTCAGAGCTCTTGGGAGAGTGGGTGGTAGCTGGTTTAATGTTTTTGTGTTATTTTGGGCTATGGCATGTAATTGAAAAGAAGCTGAAATGCCTTAGTTGTAGCTTGAGCTTCCCCTTCATGTATTCACACATGATTAATGAGTAGCCAAAAAGCCTGAAGGGTTTGTAATGAAGCCTTTCTAATAGGGACATGTATTGTAGACAAATCCATATTTTGTCCCAAACAATCATTCATCAAAGCTGCAATTTGACTCTTCAGAATTAAATGCCAGAGCACCCAGACCTGAGATTACTCAGCTGTAACCTGTGCTCCTCTCTGAACTCTGACTGAGAGGGACATTGTCATTAATTTCCAGGGAATCAGCATATTTCCTTAGCCACTAGCCGTAATTAGCAGCTGCATTTGATGACCTTCGATTAGAAGGAGTTCACCAAACCTGAGAGTAAGTGGACTATACTCTTACAGGCCTCACTTCCACAAAGCACGTAACACGTGCTGAGCATCAGTATGAGTGAAAAGTCTGACTAGAACACCTACATGCATTTTTCTGAGGGCAGGGCAGCTTTGCAGTGGGAGACCATCTATCCCACAGCACGGGCAAAATGACCAAGGTTAGAGTACCCAGAGAAGACACTTAGCAAGTCCTGGTTTAACATGCCATCAAGCAGCACTGACACCAACCTCTTTTGCAGTTTGCCCTGTAGGTGATGTATGACTTGCTAACAGTTCTGGCAAGTTTGGGAGCCCACCATGTTCCTGAGTCCTGGTCAAAACAAAATTCTTAATAATTTCCTTTAAACATTTAATCTTTCAATACCATCCAGAGCCCAAATCTCAGGTGCAATGAACAGGAAATTTAACCAGCCTGCTAGCAGATGCCAGGCCTGTAAAGAAGGCAACTGTAGAATGAGACAATTTTGGATAGCTTCTTTTAATGCAGTCTCTAAGGACTGGATTGAGACCCACAATACATTTTGCTTCAGTCTTCAACTAGCTGATGGATAATAACATATTTCATTCCGTTTCATTATATCCTAAGCTCAAATCAGTATTTAGAAATTAAAGACAGCAAACGTCTCCCACTTGTAATTTCACCCTCTAATGTAATATAGACGTTACATTGCAATGAAATAATATTGTAAATTATTAGAATTTCACCTACTCAAAATTCTTTCAGGAAGAATTTTCAGAGTTGCAGCTTGGGAGTTGAAAAGTTCTGACCTCAAAAAAAAAAAAAGGACTTCTGAAGAACCTAGCAGTAATATAAACTTAAAATTGTGTAATTAACAGCCATGGCTTTCAAAGGCTTTATTGGAGTTGTCACATTTTATCCACAGAGTCTGGTGTGTCTGTCTGTCTGTCAGTGGAGAGATGCCCAAGGGAAAAGGTCCACAAGGGAAAAGGATCACCTTGAAAATAGCCAAAAATTCAATCCGGGTAGCTTTTAATGGAAGGCGCCGTCTTGACTTAAGCAAAATGGGCATCACCACTTTCCCCAAGTGCATTCTGGAGCTGGCTGATGTGGAGGAACTTGATTTGAGCAGAAACATGTTAAAAAAGATTCCAAACACCATTGAGAAGTTCCAGAATCTGATGTGGCTGGACCTGCATAGTAATCAGCTTGATGAGCTGCCCAGCGCAATAGGCACGCTTCAGAACCTTACTTACCTGAATTTATGCAACAACAAGTTGACCACGAAAAGTCTACCAGAAGAGCTGACCCTTCTCAGGAACCTGCGTACTCTCAACCTTGGCTTGAACTGTCTTGAGAGTATTCCCACCACCCTTGGGGCCCTGAGGGAACTTATTGAGCTAGGTCTCTTTGACAACGCCTTGACCGCCATCCCAAAGAGTGTGAAAAAACTCCCCAAGCTTGAGAGACTGAATGTAAAAAGAAACCCTCTACCAGAATTTACAGAGAAAGAAGAGGAAGTTGACCCCATTAAACGCATAGAATCGCTTTACTTAGTACAAGAGAAAGACCTGTGTGGTTCTTGCCTGCAGATCTGTCAGGGTGAGAGGGACGAGCTGCACAAGTTAGAGGACGCGACACCCAGCTCCTCAAATAAACCAAGATTCCATTCACTCCTTACACCCAATTCCTCTGCAAGGGATAACCAAGAAGAATGGAGAATAAGAGATGACACCAATTCTTGAAATATACCAAGGCACGCCACAGACAATGTTCCATGAAGTCCCACCCAAGCTAATAAAAAGTTGACCTCTGTCCTCCTCCGTTTTCTTGCAGTTCTGCTTCTTTAAACATCCTCTCCATTTTAGAAGCAGATCTCTGTGGTCTCTAAAATGAAAATCAGAACTAAAACAGATGTATATTTGAGAAAGACTATTTTCATCTGGGCCTGTCCCTACAATATGTTCTCCATGTTTGGGCTTTTTGGGGTCTTTTGTGTGTGCAGTGCCCAGTGAAGAAATCTTTTAAAAAACAGGTTTTTCTAGTAAATCCATTCCCACCACTAAGCCCCAAATATTAGTTCTATTAATTTTCATAGGGTGAGACACAGTTGAACTAGTCTCAGGAAATACCATTTGGAGGAAAAGGCACAGACCTGGGAACCTTCTGCTGCTGGTGGCTGCCACCAAGCTCTCAGAGTCTCAATGAGGCACTGTCAGTGTAGGAACTGTGAGCCTGTTCCAATTCAGCAGAGGCAGCAAACACAAGTGTTATGCTAAGCAGTGCAAACACAATGCTTAGAGATAGACAACCAGTGATCCTGTTTGCCATCAAGGGGCCAGACTCTGCAAGTTCTTTAGGATTTTGCTATACCTGGGTGCAGCGATCTCCAAGTTGCACAACACAATCAGCACCACTGCCCATACTCATAGTGTTTTGTCTGCCTCTGAGTCTCTCTCCAAGGAAGATGCAGAAGAGAGAAGCGGTAGGAAAAATATTTCTCTTTTTAAGCATCCCAGATTTATCACTTAAGCAGTGACTAAAGTCACTAAGAGAAGAAGAGTCACTGTCTTCCATCATCCAAGAGTCAGCTTGTGAATTGATGAAGTCAGGTCTGGTATCCCCACAATACTTTTAGCTTCCTGTTGACATGTACATGCACATGTGCACCTGAGCACACACATTCACTTGCTCAAATCACATCCCTAGGGCAGAGAGTGCTGACAGCCTGCAAACAGCAATATACAGGTACAAGCAATGAGCAGATTATAAAAGCATTCAAGCATGACATGAGAAGGGCTGGCAGTGGCCATAATAACCTATGGTGACAGCAAATATTTAAGTATATTTGAATGAAGAATAAAGTGCAAGGAGCACTTTATTTTTTACATGATTATAGTAGAGCCTGGGAGTTGGAACTCCGGTGTATTTCCTATGGACTAGGTGGAAAAACTGATAAGGGATTTCCCAGAAATTCTATTACCTCAATGTCATATGATGCATCAAACTAGTAATTTCAGCTTTCCATGCTTCAACTGTGCAATTATTGATAGTGTGTCTGGGCAAAGAATTTAGTCTGGCCCATCTCCCTGTCTCAAGTATGGCAGGAAAAGCTGGAATGATGTGGGAGATGGCCATTGTCCCCTTAGATGGGGAAGGAGCGCCAAGTGCTGCTTTTTGAAATTTCCTAATTCAGAAGCAGCTCCACGATTCAAACAAGGGAAAAGTAAACTCATCAAGTCCTCAGTCCATTAGTGATGACTGGAGCTTGTTAAAGGGAAGCATACCTACTGAGGTAATTTTCTCTAACTTTACGCTTAAGCACAACTTTTCTGGCTTCAATACTTAGGCAGTGATACTATGTTATGCTTATTTTATTTCAGTTCATGCTCTAACATGGTCCAGCCAAAGCTACAACAAAGGCGCCTTACATTCTCAGAGTGAATAAGTTGCATAGGGTCTTCTCCCAGCCAATGGAGTAAAACTGAAGGCAGAGCCTTACTGGGATTCAGGACAGGCTACTTTAGATCTAGGCATGCAGCCTGTCTCAAACTCTGAGATTAAACGTGAGTCAAGTGTTTCTCCCAATGACCGCCAGCCCAGTTAATGCCCAAAGTTCTTGATGCTGTAATGCATCATCTCTCAAGACATTCACACCTCTTGAGCTCCCAGCAAGCACGGGGAAAGGAAATCCTAGGGTGAATTACTGTTTACTCCACACAGAACAGACATCATGCTCCACAGTCAGCCATCACCTCTGGCATAGGTTAGGCTCTAGCCAGAGCCGGTTCCGTACTGCACTGATGCTTTTTGCCAGTTGATGACTGGTGCTCAGGGGTGAAAATGCTCAATGACAAGATAGATTATGGTACAGCAGGTAGACTGAAAATTAAAGTGGATACAGCTGACACAGACTGCAACTACTCAGGGGCAATCTGCACCTCAGGACTCAACAGAATTCCAGCCTCAGCATTCATTTCAGAGGACACCAACTAGGCACTTAGGGCTGTGTTCCCCAGAGACCCAAATTGAGAGAAGTTACAGTAACTCATCGCAAGCATGAAGCCTTCTCTCAAGCACCTCCCACTAGGAGAAAACTTTTTTTCCTGCAGTCTATAGGTACATCTGAGGGATGAGTTAGAATCTCCACTGTACAGCTAATACAACATGCCAAAACATCCTTGTGTACATCTCTCACTGTCTGCCCTAAGCATGCAATGAAGAGGTCATTGTGCAAAAGCATTATGGATTAGCTCTGTCCTCACCTCCCTGTCTCTACCCACAGTAAGCATCTGTGTAGAGTTTACCAGTAAAGTGATATTAAGGAGGTAACAATTATTCATCATCTATGCACAGTCAGCTTCTCAACACTCATGATGTATGGTAGAATGCTTTTTGAAGTTCTGGCAACACTTTTGAATCTTTAAAAGGGGAGGACACAAATAGGTACGTTTCTATATGCTTTTTTTAAGGTGCAACTTATTCACACAGTTGCACTTGTTACAGTTAGCCCATGTTTCCTATGTTTTACCTTATATTTAGGGATTCTTCTGTTATCCCCTTTGACTTCAAAGCAGGTTGGAAAGAGCAAAATCTGTAGGAGATATGAAAGGTCACATTATAGTTATGTAAATGGTTATTAGGACACATTGCATATCTATAGAACTCACATGTCCTCACAACAACTTTCTTCATGAAGCCACAGCATTTCCCTGAGACTCTAACCTAGGACAAAGCTGCAAGACAACACAGCAAAAGCATCTATTTAATAGTAAGGAGTTGCTAATGGGCTGGATAAAAGCAGTTTCTTTCCCAAAGAGGACTTTGAATTTATATATAGGGTTATGGACTTTTTGGTTTAAGGTGCTATTAAAGTCAGAGAATAAAAACCCACTCAGATATTTATTTAGCAAAAATCGCAGAAAATTTAGCAACCCACATCTCAGCCATTCCTATTTACATTTGCTGTGGGTTCATGATGTCAGACAAACTATGCCCTTGAGATATATACGTTTGGTGACCTTCAGCTGAGGATTAAAACCTTGTCTTGAACTGCGTTTGAAAGATTCCTCCAAGAGATACTTGTCAGAATTCCAACACAGCAAAGATAAGGGCTGGCTCTGCGGCAGATCCTAGTGATTCTAAGTAGTCACACTACGCGGCCAGTTTGGAAAGGAAGAATAGATAAAACTGCATTGACTTTTTAATGCAATACTGCAATAGCAACTGTTCAGAAATTTCAGGAGCAGAAGGAATTGCTATGATTGCTTAGAAATTAACAGTACCAATCCTCAGTTCAGGCTGCAGAATTTATCACAGAAAGTACTAGTATTGAAGTGGATTTTCCTGTGTAAAGGCCAGTGAATGTAATCCTGATATAACGGCCAGGACTCAGTAGAAAAAAACATGCAACAAAACAAAGTGCAAATTAGTCGCTTCATAGTCTTACATTCAAGTTCCATTAAACAAGACAAGCACATAAGGAGAAATTTTTAAACAAAAATGCCATTCTAAAAGTTAACTCCACATCAAATATAAAGCTGGAGAGACAAAAATGTTATTCCTAAAGAATCTAATGACACTATGTGGGTTGGAAGAAAGCAGGAATACACCTTCTTTCATCCAGTACTGTGAGGTGAGGTGAAGGTGGCTCTCATCTCAGTGGGAGGAAGGAAAACAGCTTCAATCAAAATTTCCTGGGGTGCAGGGACACACAACACACCACTGGGTGCCTGGAAAGTCCTACACATGCATTAGATCTCTTGATAAATCAATGGCTATATAATGCTCCAAATAATTCACAGGTCAGCAAAAGGAAAATTTCATAGCTAAAGTATAACCCATTAAAGCTCAAGATAAAAATGGAAGATAAAGCTCCTGCAGCAACATAACACAGACACCTGACACCAGGATAAATGGGGGGGTGGGGGGGGGGGGGAGACCAGGAGCATTCACACGTCGTTATGAGCTAGTCATTACCTTTTAAATATCTTATTTCGGTCACTGTCATGGAAGACAAGAAATCTGGAGTAACCATTTTTGAAGAATATTTCCAAGGCAATCTCCTGGAAAGGTAAATCATTTACAGTGTAAGCAGCTGCAGAGAAAAGCCTAGTACTGTAAAGGGTCCATCATGGCCTGTCCTATTCTTCAGGGCTTTAAAAAAAAAGACCTTGAATTTCTACCAAGGGTGCAGAAGCAAAGCAAAATATGTCTAATATTCTGAATTTCTCCAGCTGTGAGAATGGTCCTACTGGGTGACTAGGAGTTCAAATACTTCTTTGAAGCAAAACGAAACCCCAGATATTGGTTCCATCACTCACCTTTTCCTGCTGCTTCTGAAACATTTTTGTCTTGAAATCTCAGTGTGATTAATAAGACAATAGTAGCATTAACTTCCAATTAGGTGATAAAGACAACACAAAGAGGGGATTCTAAGTAAGAGCTTCTTTTAGAAGGCAACCATGCTGCTTTCTAAATTAATAGAGAGCTCAACAGAACTGCCAAAATAATTTCTCCTGACTAGAAGCAGCAAAGGAAGAAGGGGAGTTTGTGACATTTCTCACCAAAGCTTTGAAGGCTTAAAGTTGAAAGAAAACTTCACTCCCTTCCCTTCACCATCGGCCTCCTCCTCCCCCCCCGGAATGTGTCCACACATCGTTATGTTGGGCATTTGAATATAGTCCTATTATTTACTTAGCGAGTGGTCCTTTTTTGCCCAAAGTCATTCAAGTAAAACTATAAATAACATGTAGTGTCTGGGAACCCAGACATGATTTTCAATCCAAATGTGGCAGGTGAAATACAAACCTAGAGAAACACTATGATGGCAGGTGCCCCATACATGATTCACGAATAAAATATAAAGCAGAAAGGTAACACGAGAGCAGCTATGACAATAAACAGCTTGCAGCATTTGCTCTGGAGCTCAGCTTTCCAAAGGAGGTCTGCTCAAGTGTTGCCATTACAGAATTGGGCCAGTGCTTTGCTCTGGGCTGGTCTATGTGCATGAGCAAGGAGACCAGCTGAGGCACAGTAACTGCCTGACCAGCTGATCTACCTGTCCTGCAGGGAAAACACAGGGAATCAGGCTTCCTCTTTTTCCATAATATTCTTTCAAAGAAGTTTGTGGCACAGATACAGCCTGATACAGCTACCCGAGTTTTCAGTTCATTAAGTAAAACAAAGCAAAAACAAACAAAAAGGCCCCAGAACAAGAACAACAAAAAACCAATCACAAAATCCCTCAAACCACCAAGCTCAGCCTTTGCCCCAGGCCCATCCAAAGACTGTTTCCACTTTTCTTCTCCACTTTTCACTTTGGGTCACACCAAATGTTTCTATTTTGCATGTTTAAAAAAATCCATGCATACACATGAGTATCTGAGTAGCTGGCAATCTTCCACTGGCAACTTTGATGATATCCCAAAACCAGAAGGTGACAGTTCTGCTGCTCAGGCTGATCACCAGTGATCTAAGAAAGTAGGCTTCATACAGTTACTCAGAACATGACTTACCATTCCTGTACATGCCTGGGGAGTGACCTAACCACTGCAATATACTGTATCCTGAAGCAAGTGTCACCTACCAAAATGGCCCGGTTTGCATACATAATTAGATATAAAATTAAACAAGGCCGACTCATGGATAAGTAACATGCTACATGATATAAGACAATTATCAGGCCCATTTTCTCCAGCTTCTGAATTTTCCAAATGATTTCTTAATTCCTTGCTGAATCTCAACCTTCCAAAAATGGATTCAAAACATCAAGTAACTAGTTACAGCTGCTTCAAAACTCCATGCCACATGCTTCAAAACCACATGCACAACTTGAAAGTTATTCCAAGAGGCCCAGGATAAGTGTGTTAGTAACCCATAGTCCACTGATACTGTAACTACTGAAGTCTTTGGGAGCTAAATATTACTGAAAGTCAGCCACTTACTGGTAGCTTCCATCAAAAAACAGGAAATTAACTTCAAGTCTAATTTTCAAAAACACTGTGTGACCAACACTGTTAACCTAACAATTAATAAGCCAACCACTCCAGTCAGGGTGTTTAAACACTGTGGTGAATATAGAAAGGAGTTTGTATTAGCAAAGGCTAATGAAGCAATGATGGGACCAAAAGCATTTTGGTACTCAAGCAAAAAAATATCAGCAGTCTTAGTGAAAATTAAGCAAGCGGTTTTCAGTCACATGTCATTACTGCTGTTGCAGCTTTCTCTCAAACTGCTGATCATGTTAGTTCCTACCTGCAGGAGAAAGCGCATCAGATGAATCTCTTTGATATCATCATACGCATAACGGGAACACGTCTGGTCTCCCACAGCATGATCTTTATGACATAAGTTGAAAATAAATGGATCACTGATGCTAGAGGAGAAAAATAAATTAAAAAATTAATTTGAAACAAAAAAGGCCTGGAGAGGCCTCTTGAACATCCAAGTCCTTCCCCAAAGAACAATAACATTACCAAGAGACAGCAAGATCAACTGGGGCATACATAAACTGAAAAAAAAGCTAAATAAAGCTAAATACTAAAGGCAGATTTTCTACTAGTTACCCACATAAACAGCCTGTGGAGGTTAAGGGTAGGTTTGGAGTTATTTTAGAGCATGCAAATAGGCAGACAGCAATGTTTGACACACATTGAAGTCTGAGAATCAGCAAGGGAAGAAACTTGCTGGGAGAACCTGAAAGACCAAGTCGAGGGCAAGAATCATATGGACACACAGCTATTGTAAACAGCAATTACTTGGATTTAATAATTAAGCAATTAATTATTATTGTAGTTGTGTATAGGTATTGGTATTGCTATCTACAGACTAGCCCACAGAAAATCCCTTAGAAAAACCAAGCTTTTATCAGATCCAGTCCAATTGATCCTTAAGTCACCTGATCAGATTGACTGATATTGGAGTTCGTAAGATTCGGATGCAGAGCAGACAGTCAGGGAGTAAAAACACCGAGCTACTCACTGTCCCACTGGGCTTTGCACGTGAGCACACAGTATGCACAAAGAGCTTGGTCTAACAGACTCATTTTCAATATTGATTGCTTTCAATAAATCATGAGTCAGAGATGATAGCAGTGTGCCAAATATTAATTACGATTCTGTCTTGGAGAAACAAACAAAAAACTTATGAGAATGAAGCTGAAGGCTCTTGTACTAACTGTTCCATATGAATAAAAGATACGAGCTACTCAAAGAAGCTTTAACAACACTGTAAAATAACTGAAAACCAGCAATGTATGTGTGAGGCTGTCCACCATCTCTCTCTGTCGAAGATGGGCGCTCTCATTGCACCTCCAAAGCCTGTGAACAAGCACCTATAGTAGTTATGTTAAACAATTTTTTGAACAAATGGAAAGGATGGCAAACTTCTTGCTGTGCTATTACTCTCCTTGAAATCCCCTCAAAGTCTGTGCAAATTCGAGGTATCCATGTGCCAATTCTGAAGCTGACCAAGCAGATCTCTGTAAGGAAGGAAAGAATGACTCACCTGGACAAGCAGTGATGAGTACAGTAGACTTCCTCTAGAGGGGATAACACAAAGGACTCACAGATGTAAAAGTGCTCTTTGCCAAAGAGCAACACTCCTTCCAGTGCTGTATGACCCCTCACAACTGCCACGGAGCACTTGAACGTCACCTAGTATGGAGGCAAGCATAATGAAGCCAGGAGCTGGTAACACAGGAGACAGGCCCAGCAGGGAGCTAGACCTGGTGATAAAGAACATATGTTTCTACCAAAACAGCTGCCATATTGATTGGCAGGTCTATGGGGATGAAGCCACAAAATCACCATATGACTGACAGAAGCCCAATCAAAATGTATGAATCTATCAATCAATCTAATTGTCTTAAAGATTTAGATAAACATTCTAGAATATTTTTAAAAACTTCCCTTGATGTCCTAAGACTCAATTTCTTGTTCTTGCTCCCAAGTAAATTAACTTGACCCTTAAAATAGAGGAATTTCTAAAACACAATTTAAAAAATGGGGAATTTTTCAACAAAGTATTTTTTCTATCATATATGCCAATTCAGAGAAAGTTTTCTTGGGAACTGACTAGTTTTGACAAAGAAAAAAGTGCCTCTTTTCTGGAACATTTTCTATGGCTGAGAGATGGTGCAGAAAGTAAACAAACCAATATGGACCAGAAAATCCCAAACATCCAGAAAATGGTGTGGCCTGCAGGAAATTTAGAAGTCCTGATTTTAAATGAAGCAGTAGTTCATTGCAAAGAATTTCCCTTACATTTAAAGGCATCTAGTTCCTTATTTTTCTTGTCTGCTCATAAAATATTCTATATATACCCGGCTCCAAAAGGACAGTCCACTGGTTAGCACAGTCAGCTGGGAGGATCAAGGTCAACTCAGTGTTGTGCCCAGTTTCAACCAAAATTTTCAACCAGTACCTCCTCCATTCCCCAGGAAGGAGGCAGGAGCTAATCATCTATTAGCCCAGCCTCAGAAATCTTGCTCCCAAAATCTTAAAACATGAATACTACCTTACATACTAAGAAAACAACTCACTGCTGAGCTTCCCCTGTAAATTAACACAATCTTGAATTGCATGCGAGTCAGAAATGAGTGTAAAGTTTTCAAAGCTGAGTCCATCTGAAGCTGCAAGGACCAGAGGGCTACATAGAGAGGGACTAGAGAGGTATTTACATAACAGGAGGAATTTCCTGGTTCAGAAATGTAACGCAATGTTCTTAAAAGAACAGATTGACAAGTGTGAGAAGTATCACAAAGTCTGTTTTTCTCTTAAGATCTCAATGATCTTATCTCTACAAAACTTTGTAAGAACTAGGGAGCTGTATTATTTTGGTGGGCATACAAAATTGACCCAGAAATGGCTTTGGTTTTACTAGAGCATTAAAGTCTACGTGATAACATGTAGAGTAAGTATGGTTCTCCTTTGCTCTTTGCCTTTGTTCCTAAACTCACTATTCCTGGAATCAAATCTACAACCTTCCTTGCCATCCCAAAGTACACATGGGCTAGCTCAGGTCAGCTGAAACAGACCTGCACTGCTTCACAAGCTTTCAGTTTTTGATGTCAGGATAACATAAATATTAAATTCAAAAGTAAATGAAATAAAATCTTGTTTACACATTTGAATATTTTTACTGAAAAGCAATTTTTTTACTAACAAGTGGGAGGGTTCACTTAGAAATCACTTAGTGGGCGCAGAAGGTTGTTTTCTTCGTTCTGGCTTTAAGGAAAAAAAACCCCAGCCCCGAGAGATTTCTGTGGGTAATTTTTCATTAAAATCTCTTCAATCTCTTTATCCTCTAAATGATTTCTAAGAGGAAGGTAGCATTTTTCCATCACCTCTCCTGCAGATCTCACAGGAATGCCTGTCTGTGCGGGATATGCCAACCACAGAACTCTCTGAACTGGAGTGCTTGCAATTACATGGTTAGAGATGTGCACTTGCACTGAGAATACTGGGGAATTCTGCTCACATTAGCAAACCACGTGGTTTCCTGAAGTAATTAAATAGCATAAAGATCTCTTCTTCCCAAAGAGAAAGTAATTGAATATTGAAACATCAGACAGTTGCATAAAGCGGCTACACAGACACAAAGTTGAAATCCAGACTTCTAAGAAATTCACCTTATCAAACCCAGAGATCATGTGTGGGGCTTTAGAAGGCACGTGTATTGTGAAGGAGGCCTGCTCATGATCACTAATACGGTCTGGCATAAGTAATCATTTTGTTATCCCACCTAAGGCAGGACCAGAGCATGTCAGCAGAGCTTCATGGGGGGGAAAGAGCATGTACCTCTCTTTCACAAACCTTAAAGTCTAAGCCCAAGTATATTCTGTCTTCTGTACTATCCAACCAGAAACAGTCAATAGTGTCAATTCCCTTTCTTCAATTTTATATTATTTCTTAAAATTTGAATTATTATTAAATAGATGTGCATTATTTCAAATACAAGAGCCCTTCAGCTGAGTAAAGCTTTTTCATTTGGGGAATGTGACTTATATTATTGCTGATGAGTAACAAAGATCTGACAGAGTTGTATTAGCCTCCACCAGGACAGCCCTGTACCTGCAAGTCTTGTACCTTCAGTCTTGCATTGAAACACCAAGCAGCTTGAAATTATCATAAATTAAACAAAAACTTTCATTTTCTGTCAAAACAGATAAAAACCCAGTTCACAAGCTACTAGAATCATTAATCAATGAAGCAAGCATGACATAAAATAATTGAATAATTACCTTCTAAGGTATTGCCCAAAGCCCTGCATGTCTTGATTGCTCTGTTCATTCAGATGTACAAGGGAATTAAAGCTAAAGGCATAAGTTTTTTTTCATTTTCTTGTTTTTCAAAAGAGCTGTTTCTAAACGTTCCAGTTGCATTTAAGCAAACAGCCATAAAAGCACATCTGCTCTGGAGCTCAAAAGTCAGATTTCCAAAAGAACTGCATGCCTGAAGATGCAAACAGTCTTCATATAGTTTTCAAAAAACACTATAGGGGTTATCCATCTATTCCTGCAGACTCTTGTAGTGTTAGCATGGTGCCTCCAGGCAAAAATACAGTGCAAGGAAGTTAAAGTCACAAAACCATGTCTCTGGAACACCCTTGCCCATGCCACACAATCATTATAACACATTATAACACACAAACATTATAACATATTACAGTATAACATTTTTACAGAATAAGTACGTAGCATTTTAACAGAAGTACAAAAAAATGGCTATTCCAACTCAGTTCAGAGGTCCATCTAAACAACTCCTTCTGTCTTAGTAACAGAAGTTTATAGAAAGAGTATAAGAAATGTGCCTGGTATGGAGTGATGTATGAAGTGATCTTCATATACTTTCTAAGCAATCAGTGGCTTAGGGATGTCCTGAAGCCCTTTCCTCCTGCTCACTGTCACATCTCATGTTTCCCTATAAAGGCTCATAGCTGTCTCTAATCACTTGCCCAGCAAAAGCTACAAAAACTTTGCATGATACACATAAAAGCAACACATTCAGGTAGCATTGGATCAGGAACCATAGAGGGAAAACCTGTAATTATATTCTCTTTCTGCCCTTTCTGTTGTGTATAGGGAGGAATCACATGGTGCATCAGCTACAAGGGACCTATCAGTAAAGGAGGGTCAATGTTATTTAGGGCCACAGAGTTTAAAATTACTAGGAGTACACGAAATCAAATACGCTGCTTTCACAATTTTGCTAGGGAAACAGATATGTGTTACCATGGCAAGTGGGAGCAATACAGGTCCACCTCTGTGCCACTGACAAGACCTTTCCTGCAATGATTGTTAGTTTGCTTGTTGTTCAAGTCTCATCTTACTTCGAAACCATCACACATGAGTCTCATTAATCACAACTTAAGAATACATGACAGGTTGCTTCATTCCCTCCAGCTGCTCAATGACCAAAGGAAACTAAATCTGCCTGACCTAGTCTTGAGTGGTAGGAGCTCTAGGCTCACGTTTGGTCACATCTGAACTGTTGCAAACACTGGATCAAATTTCTTCTGCTCAGACTTGAGTGAAACCACTGCAATCACTACAAAGCAACCTCGTGGTCACAACTTTGCTTTAGAAGACCAAGGGCACATTCCTTTTTCACGTATAGCCACCACTCACCCTCCCTCCCTCCCTCCGTCCCTCTACAGGAGCAAAACTGGCATGTTAGAGGTGTTTATTCTATAGGCATTTCTCAGGTTTTAACAACTTCCCAAATGCTTCAAGGAAAGAATGTCAGATATTTGGGGAAAAAGAAGGGTGGCAGAAGAAAGGTGGCAGAAGAAGGGTCTTATCTTGTACATGGTTGTGGGGACTGGGACTGCTCTTTGTGCTTGCTTTGTGTGATGAAAGCTGTGAAAGCTGCCATCTGTCCCAGGCCATCACCATCCTAAGAGGCTGGCATCCCTTAGGTGTTGATGGCATCTGGAAGATAGTTCTGATAGGATTGTGCTCATACTTCTTGTAGACCCAGACATCTCTGTCTCACTCCAGGCTTCTCTCAAACAGAAAATGATGCCAAAAACTAATATGAGCCCTTAAATTTCCCCTTAGGTCAGTTCACTGAAGTTCATACCCTCCCCACTGCTACCACGACTGCCTCAGGAATAACAACAGCAAACTCTGCCTGCTGTATCATTCTATGGAAAGCAACGGTTTGAGAATCAGATGTGCCTGCTTGAGGGTCCTGGGGCTTGTCAGGAGAAATCTAGGGAGCAGCTACAGCCTCACAATTGAGAGATGTTTTTCATCAAGGTGAACACTAAAAACACAAACCCAGAAGCAGCTATGAAGGGAGAATACTAGGAGGTATCCATGGAACAAGAAGTGGTATAGTGAGGGAACAGATCCAGAAGAGCAGCAATCTGGTTAAAGATATTCTGTGGGTTTTTTTGCGACAGAGCATGAGTCAGATCCTGTCTTTTGCACATAACTGCAAAGCTGGTCACTGAGCTGGACTAGGGCTGGGGAAGGGGCTCCCAGCAGCATCTCCACTTGCCCAGGTAGGGCAAGTCAGACAAGTAATGAGTGGCAACACCTTGTCCTTCTTCAGATGCTCCCATCTGAACACAATTTCACACTGAAAACCCTTATTACTGCTTAGCACCCCTTCCTGCAGTGGGGTAGCCATTAAAATCTCTGCTCCCACAGCTGGGAATGAACAGGAGAAGCTGAGGCACAGAAGAGGGAAATGCCAATAACCTGACTACACAGTCCTCTGTTTTGACCACAATAGCTAGTCCCTGTTTACACTGCACATCAGTACATGCAAAGTTCTTTACTGCTGCATTCTCACACTGGGATGAAGTGTAACAGTGCTCCCATCAATTCTCGAGTCTTCTAACAGTTTCTTCACCTATTACAGTGTAATGACACATTAGCAACTTAGCAGGACTGCTTTAGGCTTCTAAAGATAAGGGAGGCAATCCTGCAGTTTGTGCTCACATTGCAAATTCAGGAATTCAATCCACATTGCAAATTCAGGAATTCAATCCACATTGCAAATTCAGGAATTCAATCCACATTGCAAATTCAGGAATTCAATCCACATTGCAAATTCAGGAATTCAATCCACATTGCAAATTCAGGAATTCAATCTCCCTGTCTCTGCGGGTAAGCCAGGTAATTGTAAAAGTTGATGCTCTGTCTTTTGGTTGGT
Source organism: Ptilonorhynchus violaceus (assembly GCA_013397565.1). Lineage (NCBI taxonomy): Eukaryota > Metazoa > Chordata > Aves > Passeriformes > Ptilonorhynchidae > Ptilonorhynchus > Ptilonorhynchus violaceus. The sequence continues at coordinate 3,464,476 of VZRJ01010167.1, forward strand.
AAATTGATAGATTAGGTCAGAACAGTTCCTATTTTCACTTCTCTTGCAAAATTCTGCTGCAGCACGTGTTGTGTAACATCATCAACATCAAATAAAACTTTTCCTTCCATGACTGTGCTGGGTATAGTCTCAGTATGCCTGTACACACTAAAACCTCCAGGGAGCATCAGCAAAATGTACAACCAAGCAGCCAGAGTATGACAGTTCAGTAACTTCTGAGAGAGCAACCCTGACAGTAACACCTTTAAATCTGCTCCTACAGTCTGATATATTCACCCAGTGAAGTACACACAAACTTGTGTGCAGAAAAAAACTCCACCTTGTGGTTTTGGTATGCACATATAGATACTACCTTACACTGCTGTAACTACAGCATCAGTTCCAAACATTCATCAGTGAGGTGACTCAATTCCCAGCTTTGAGTTCAAAGTCACATTTGTCCCCAGCACACACCAAGAGCCATTCTTTTGCCCAGCTTTTACAAGTGATCCCTGCTGTGCCACCTGTAAGAGTGGTGAAACAATAAAATATTCCAACTACTGGCTCACCATCCTCCTTTAATCTGCAAACTGTCCTGTCCCTCCATCCCTTCTGCATTTCCCTGTGCATAAAAAAAAAGCCACAAAAGAGACATGTCTAAAGGCTGAACCTTGCATGGTCTGGCTCCTGTTCAAACACACAGAACGTGACTGCTCCCTTTTATCTCCCCTCTCAGGGACTAATCACTCAGCAATTTCCTTTAGCTTATACTTAAACTGTATCCATTTACCTTCTCCTTTATAGTCCCTTTCTGTTGAAGTCCAAATGGCAAACTTATCTTGTTTAAATACTCAAGATTATTTTTACAGGATTGCCTATAAGTGTTTTCTATTCTATTTTTCAAGTAACATAAAAGTCTAGATGATATTAGCATAGCAATACCCCACCTGCACCCATATTCTCATTATTTAACTTGCTGTGGAACAGAATCTGAACCAAAATGTCTGTATCATTTGATCTGCTGCTTCTGCAAAACACTCTCACATCAGAGTATGTACAAAGGTACCTGTTTAATGGTAACACAAAAAAACAGCACTAGGTGACATTATGAAACAATGACCACTTTCCAGACAAGGGCTATCCCTGTGTTCCAGAAATCAATCTTGTATCTGCCAAAGCATCACAATGACTTCTCTGTGCAGTGCAGGAGGTAAGATGGCTCCAGTCGCCTGCTTGAAGCGCAAACAGCTGAGGAGGCAGCCCCTGACAAGGCGGGACCGCGGTGCACTAAGTGAGCACAGGACAGCTAATGTCACCCCCCGCTGCTTTTGTTAATACTTCTGTCGGCTCGGCCAGGCAGTGACTGCTGCTGGAAAAAAACATGCCTGGCATTTCTGATGGCTTCCTGCAGAGTTACATGGAGAAGAGACAGACAGCCTGAAGGCTCAAAATGAGATCAGTGCATAGAAAACATGCCTCGCATTTTCATGCCTGTCTCCTTCTGCTGGGGAGAGGTATGGGGAGGAAGGGGCAAACGGAGGAGGGGCAGGGCAATGAGTTCTGTTACATAAAGAGACTGCACCAACAGCGCTGAGAGCATGAGGAAGTCAGAGAGCACAAGTGCGACCCCCGGCCACTGGCAAAGCATCAAGAAAATCCTGTGATGATATTGAGACATTAAAATAAAACAGCTATTTTTATATCTATGTACAACATATGTACATAGTGGTACAACTATGTACCACAGCATGAAGGTGACTGAGTTTAAATACTACAAGTTTGACCCTTGGCTTCCTCTATGGGATGCTAATTCTTGGGCCAGTGGGGGAATGATGCCACTGAAAAAAACAGGTACACTGCAAAAAAAAAATCAGGGAATGAGGCCAGGTTTACTCCCCATGACAAAATCTCCCACGGCCCTTCATGAAATGGCTCTGTGCCATGCATATCCAACATGAAGGATTTGATCTGCAGCCACCATTTTGGGGACAATGCTGAAAGCAAAAAGCAGGTTGCTGGCTTTTGAGCAGAGATTGAATTGACAACATCAAAGTGTTCCCGAACGTGCCTCTTCCTTATATTGGGAAGAAACCTTGGTGAAGGGCATCTAGTCCAGTACAAGAGCAAAGAAGGAACAACAATATTTTGTCTAGATAACAAGTGATGGAAGCATGGAAAGTTTCTATGGCCTTAGAGGGAAGAATCTGTCCAGTACTCATGAGGAGACAAAGACATATGAAAGGAGGAAAACACTTTCTGGTATTCATCAGGAAGACATGTAAACACCACTGAACTATCAACCTATACAAAACTGGCACACTCTTCCAGAGGCAATAAATAAATTTAATCTAGGCACTGCTCTAAGCATGAGTAAAGGTTGTGGAGCAGCATAGAGTCTCGTAATTTGCCACGTCTTAAGCAAATTCAAACATGTGACAACACTGTCTCGTAACAGAATATCTTGGTTGCTATGCCCAAATTTTTTTCTGTTACTTCAAAGAATTACTGTTAATTACTCTTCAAGGAAAGTCTGTATAGGAGTTCATATAGAGGCAGGAAAACTGTAATTGCTCTAAGGAAACAGAGTAATGAATCCACCTGAACCCCAAACTGAAAGGAACAGATAGGCCTCCACATCTAATTCACCCTCTAAAATGCCACGTCCCCAGAGAAAATTTTCTAGTTCATTTTTCCCACCTTTTCACTCTCTGCAAACTCCTGCAGTATAATTTGTCTCTCCACACACAGTTCAAAGAAGTCTTCTGAATGGAAACTTTCATGTAGGGCTGGGAAGAATGTTAGCTGGTTACAATCCAATCCCTTCTGCTCCATCTCCCTCTCTGCTCCATTTAACATCAGCTCTCCTATATCAGTGTAAAAGAGATGGTGGTTTTAGCGGCAGCCGGATGATACCAAAAGCATTTGTAATTTAGACTTTCACTCAGTCTATTCCACCTTGTGAAATAGCATTATTTAGCTGCAAAACACAGGCAAGAGAGAATTAAAATCTGTGACTGCTGAAGAAGGATGCTTATTTCAGGGAACCAAAGACATATACATGCAGTCAGTCATAATTCCAACTAAATCCCTATAATCACAGAAGATTAGGAAATTGGGAAAAATTTAAAATGGTAACCTTTGAGGGACATGGACTGAGCAGGATCTTAAGAAAATCCAAGGAGAGACAACTCACTTATATCTTGCCCAAGCTCTGTCCCAAGATTTGCAAACTCACACAGCGCATGCAGATAGAAAAGGCACAATCAGCCTTCTTATTGAGGCTTCTGTAACCACTTCATGCAGAAACTATGTAGCTCCATCGTGTTTGGAGTCTGAAACAATGAGCTTCACTCATGTGTTTGCTAGGCCCTATCACACTAGAAAGCACACAATACTGCATATTTCCAAGAGTGTAAAAAAAAAAGTCTGCACTTCTGAGTTTAAGTAACTGGGAGCTTTCCAGGTGCCCAAAAGTACCCAAAGCTTTCATTTCAAAATAGCTTTTTTTGCTTTAGATCTTTCAGGTGGCAACAAGAGAGAAGAAAATTCTGAAGACAGTTTATATATAACCTATAAAAATTGCATCAGTTTATTCCCAGATGTTACAGTGAATTTTTAGCCCAGAGCACCAAAAGTAAGTTTTTGTTTTTCTGGATTAAATTCTGACCTGGAACTCCATACACTAATTCCAATTATCTTTGACTGTTTGTGTCCACCATTTTGATGATGCAATTTAGCCCTAAAAAGTTACCTGGATTCACTTCAGTAGGGGAAGTTGTTTCCTTTCTGTTTGCTAGGAGAACCTGAAAAGAGATTAGGTATAACTAGAGTGGAACATGCAGACAGGTAAACATAACTCAGAACCTTGCTGGCAGAGAAAAACACAGATTTAGAATGATGTTGCAAATAAATGCCTTGGAAATTCAAATAAACTCATTAGAAAGGAGCAAATAAATGTCATCGGAAAGGAACCCAAAGGAACAAGTGTCAACAATTAAGCAAAAGAACTGTCTTTTCAAAGAAGACAGTGCATGAGGCCAGTTATAGGATAAAAATCATACAACTCAGTCTACAGAAAACTGCCAGAATCCAAGCAGCACATAAAAGCTGAAAATGCCCTAGATATGGGAAGCTTATATTAAAATGCTTCAGCCTTTCATTGATAGAATTTGGCACTTAGACATTACAGAAACAGACAGTGGTAAATACCCCATATATACTGTTCAATCTTAGTTTAAACCATCCAAATTCCCCTTTTGGCCATTCACCACTTCTAAGAGAACTGGTAAGCATACGACTAACAGGATAGTGCAACCTTCTAACTGGACTCTGCTGCATACATTGGGAAGCACTACACCCCTGAGATACTACTAACAGAAAAGTATGGACAGATTATGCAGTCACCTGTCTGGGGAGATTTTATATAAGGAAAGAGGAAAAATCATTCTGTTGTTGTTAAATACATTGCAGCCTTTCTTACCCTCTCAAAACCAGACCTCTCCAGTGGGTTTTCTATGCATGGAACAGCATAAGGAGGAGTCAGGTGATGAGAACCGGAGGAAAGAGATGCACATATTTGTCAACTGTTGGACTCTATGATTTTTAAGGTCCTTTCAAACCTTAATGTTTCTCCGATTCTATAAAGTCGCCAGCAACTGTTACAGAAATTGTGCACCTCCTGCAAAAGCTTTCTACCTCACTCTTGGTTCGCATCGTTGCTGCTCGGGTGGTCACGTGTTGAATCCTCCTCCTCATTCGCGAAGGTCCCTCATAACAATCAAGAATCCATCGTGGCTCTAAGGATCGTGAAGCATCTCTCCACGGGCCATTTCTGTGGAAAAGTTGCTCCTCAAGTATCGTCCAGTCCTTGGCTGCTTTGCTGTAAGCACACTGCTGCATCTGTGGGACAGAACCACTTCGTGCCAGCTTTGTACACTTCCCTCCTCTCAGCCAGCAGCAGCACCACCCCAGTGATTCAGAGGGATCTACCCAACCCACCGGATGGGACCACTGCACAGGGAGCAGCGCAGACCTAGCCAACTCAAGCCCAACTGACCGCTGGAAGTGTGCTGCAGGAGATGTTACTAGTGATAAACTAGTGATAGTTTGACTAGAAGAGACAGTGGCAAATATAAGCATAGCACAAACTTGAAAATAGCTGCTTTCATTAAATTTCTAACTGAAAAACAGTGAGCCAGGAGAACTGCATCACAGAGGGTTTATTCACTCCATTTTTTTCTGCCAAGTGTGTGTGTCAAATGGCAACAACCATGCTCACTGAAAACAGTCTGAATGTCTCAGTGAGAAGCGTACTATGCTCCCTTTGAGCAAGGCATACATTTAATTATTTCTACTTGGGAGTTGTGTGTAAAGAGTAGGGGAGCACTAAAACATCAATTTAAAGGAGAGAGGAGGTGAGAATTTCAAAGAAGCAAAAGCTTGTTGGTCTCTGATGTCCAAATGTGAAACAGAAATATATGTGTGACATTTTACTGTCTATGAGCTTGAGCTAAGAAGTTTTACTGGCTACTAAGGGAGAAAAAAGAAAGGTCAAAGTCCTGACTTTCATTTCTGCCATTGGGAAAGGGAAATAATTCATTTAAACAAAGGAAAAAAAGGCTCCTGAAAATAAAGTGGGGAATCTGATTGCTGAGTGCTGCTATATCACACTTCAGTGGTAATGTCAGGAATGGAGTGTTGAGTCATCAACTCTCAGCAATTCTTTAGGTACAATACTCATCTCACTTCTAAAATGCTCAATTTGTCAGGGTAGTCCAAGAGTCACCTTTCAATACCAGCAAGCTGTTGCCCAGTATTCCTGTCCTTTACCTGCACATGGTTCTTGTACATAGAGGCATACAGCTCCTGCCCAATTCTTCGGTACCGTTCCATGCATGACACAAATCCCTAGAAGAAACATCAGAACACATTACACCAAGTACTGCAGGTGTGAGTCCTGTGAGGGGCAGAAGCAGGCATTAGTTGCTCTGTCTTCTACGAGAATATGGCCTGTGTATGCAAGTTTGATGGCTCTGCAGGCAGCCTAGTGATGAGTCAATCACCTGAGAGCAAGTTGCACACTTAGACTAAACATAGTCATGATCTTAACAAGGGTCATTAGTGGAACGACTCAGAACTTTCTCAGAAGGAGAAAGGAAACAGCAAATAAAATGTATTTTCTCCTTTTGGAGCTGAATCAGTACTGCAAGTAGCATAAAAGACAATTATCTGTTGCAGACACCCGGACAGAGATAAGGATCCATAGGGATCTATCTGATCTTTTCTGCATAAACAAAGTGCAAACAAAAGTATGGTCCATGTCCCCTTTTTTAAGACAGGAAATTAACTGCTTCCAAACACATTTTTGAGATTTAGGAGCCTAAGTGCTCTGGCAACAAGTGATTCGATGTATAAATACACTACTTAATGTGATTGTGATGCAGAGACGTCTGAGCTAGCTCTAAAACTGGAAACTTTTAGAGCTGTGCTAGTGCAAGATGACATCCATCACAACAGCCTCTGCTCCACTATGCTACTACAGACATTTCTTTTTCCCTGATATGAGAAGCAGAGCATATGGAAATGCTGTATGTCCAGCTGTAGCATCAAACAACTGCTAAGTAAGCTACTGGCTTGTTTGATCTTACTGCATGAAGGCAAGTGAAGAACCAGCACAGGACTCTGTTTTAAGACTGTCCAACACTCATGGGACTGTTTGAGTCTTGTAACTGACTTTTCTATGCAAACAGAAAAATAGCTACTCCCTCTATTTCTCTCCTTGCTCATTATCTCTTGGTGTAACTGCTGATAATTGGCTATTTGGGAGGAGATCAGTATCACAACCTTCTTACTAACAATCACAGGTAAAAATTCTCTGGTTTGACAGTTTATTTCTTGTAATAAGATAGCTAGAATCTCTTTCCGACTATATGATGCTCTGTGTGATCTTCTGGGCATACTGTTCTAAAATTTTTCAAAGCAAAACCTCTCTGAAAGAGCACTTCGTTTTTTCTCTTATGTCAACAGTACAGCCATTGGGATAAAGATTATGTCTCTATTGAAAGAAACAGAATTCCAAGAGTCATAGTATCCAAATAAACCGGAAATATCTGTTCTGTGTGCCAGCCAAATGTGTCGGAAGAATGCAGGCTTACTTGAACATGATGCTGAAGTCATAATAAGATTGTTTGTCCTTCCCAGGAACTTTCAAAAGGTACACCAAAGCCATGAAATTTAAAAAAAAAAAGGAACCAAGAGGGGTTGACCATTAACTGCATTACAGAGAGTAATGCTACAGAGAGTAGCGTAAGTACCTGTCCTTTGATAAATTCCTGAGGATTAGAGGTGGCAGAGAAGGCAGAACCTGTTTAAAGGTTATGTAGCAGAGGTGAGTGACCCCAGAGCCATATGAAGGCTCTCACACCCATCTGAACTTCCCTGACAAAGGTGAGATTGTTGTGAGCCACAGCATGAGGCTAAACCTGCTGGGAAGGTCCCAGCCTCTTACTACCTAAAGCCACAGATCAGGTGGTAACTTTTGAACGCACGGACTCTGTGCCACGCTGGCAGTGATCCCTCACAGCAAACTGGCTGGCTGCTGCTTGCACTGGGCTCTAATTAAGTTAGCATACAAGGCCTGGGTGTTGTGCCGATGACTGCTGGCTGCCGGCCAGGTCTGTAACCCTGCCGCGAAGTCGCATTTATTGGTGTTTCCCTGCAGGAAGCTCCTGTTTTACACTGATGAAAGTCATTATATTTTTGTTTGTTTAAAGCATCATTAAACCTGTAATCACAGTTGTGGCCTCACAAAACTATTCCATAATTCATATAAAACTCCCATAAAGGCTGACCTAGAAAGCAACAGCATCTCTGTGCTGTTAAGCCAGCCTCAGTATAGGAGAAGAGCTGAGATCACGGCTCTATGTGGACATAGGGCAAAACCATTCAGAGCAGAAAACAAACTCCTCCATTTTTGATATTCACAGGCTATTTGAGCCAAGTCAGTGCTCGACTGGCAGCTGCTTCAAAGATGCTCATAGTCTGTATTTCACTCATGGTCACCAGTCAGACTCCTAAGGTCAAAGCCCTCATTGCAAAGATTCTCACTGACCCAGCTCCTAGCCATTGAAACATATGAAGGGTCCTAAGAAGGAAAAGCACTGCTAGCCACATCTGGTTAACTGAAGACTAACCACTTTGCCTTCCAAATGAGCTGTAGCTAGCCATCTTCAACCAGATGAACATGTCCCTATTGATCCCACAGGAAAACCATCTGGTTGTAAAATGAAATGAACAGTTAACAAAATTTGAGATAACTGTGATTGGAAGAATAAAGCTAAGCCAAACCAACACACAAAAAGAAAACCTGAAAAAGATATCCAATAAATATGGACAATATAGACCAGAAAATTGTTTACTAAGTGTTCAGTCAAAACAATTACACGGTAATTCTTAATGAACAACTAGTGCAAATAAGTTTCTAACAAATAAACAGATTCCATTAAAAATTATAGGTGGTTATCCTTTAAAAGGGCAACTCTTTATGCAGTAGATTAAATACAACAGCGCCACACTGAGATCGATCTTAAACAAGAACACGGCAGCTTTGACAATTGTTAATGTAGTGTAAAATAATACAGGGTTTGAGTTTCATATGCAGAAAAGCAGGCATAAACGTAAGAAATATAATGTGCATTTTAGGGAAGGGCATACTAAAAGGCCTTATTGATCAATCCTTTCCTAAGAATCTGAGTATGAAATCATGCTTTAAGTCTTTTTCATACAGATTTCTCTACTATTCAGCCTTAGGCAATCACATTGTAAGTACAATCAGATCATTTTACTGCCACATATTCCCCAGCCAATATTTAGAGCTTGAAAACGTGATGGAATTTACAAGTTATTTTTTTATTAAAAAACCAAAAATCACAGGCTTGAAAACCATTTCTCCTCTTGCTGCATGGATTCCTCATGCAAATAGGAGAGAAAATGACTAGCATTGAGGAAATCCAGAGTCTGTGAATTTTCTATAATTTCTTTCAACTAAAGCAATTGAGAGACTGTTTGTAATAAGAAGCAGTTTAAAAGAAAAAAAAAAAAAGATTGAGGTGTGACTTCTGAGTTAACAAAACTCTACTGAGCTTTGGAATGCTTTATGCCTGATTTTTTTTTAAATATATATGGGTCACTTAACACTCCCACACCTCATAAATATTCAGACTTGCCATAATAAACTCATATTGCATGATACAGACACCACATATACCACAGTTCTTTCCTAAAGAAACATTATGTCATTGGGACTCCACACTTGGAGGATTTCTTTGTATGTGTTGTGTTACAGAACATACAAGCACACAAAAGTATGTGCCAAAACTCTTAATAAATGAAAATAAACTTCAAGACACAATAATTTTGGACTTGTAAAAGACACAAGGAAAGCACAAATGTACAAATCCCTCACTGTGCCAAGCGAATTATCCCATGGATGATAGTGACAATACCCACATACATGTTTGAAGCATGTGTTTTAAGTCATCTGTTGATAAGGGCTAGAATAGTCTAGATAATAATCTACCACTTTAGCTCTTCTGAGTAAAATAAATAATTATTATATAAGCATACATTGTAAGTATTTATGTAGCATCACAGCTTTAACTCTTGTACAGTACTTTTCACCAGTACATCTCAGAGATCTTTATGAAAGAGGTCAAAGTCTTCAGCTTACAGATGAGGAAAGCAAGAACTGAGTTTCTGGAACATCACAGAATGATAGAATAGATAGATAGACCTTAAAGATCACCCAGTTCCAATCCCCCTGCCATAGGCAGGGACATCTTCCACTAGACCAGGATACTCAGAGCCCCATCCAGCCTAGTCTTGAACCCCTCCAGGGATGCAGAGTCCACAATCTCCTGTCATTAGGACCTGATTGCAGGGAGAGGGGGGACAGTGATGGGGCAAACCCAACCTGAATTACTTTGAAACAGCCTAATAAGCCCACAAAGAGAATGCATAGGGTGAGAGCAGGCAGTAGTGGGAGAGGGAAACCATTTGATAAACAGGTTTGGAAATCCCTTCTACTCTTATGTTCCCAGTGGCAGATAGTACTCTAATATAGCTGATTTACCAGATATTAGATCTCATATCCCAGCAAGAGTCCATGTACCTTATTCCTCTGATCTGGGCTTTCATAATTCTACAAGGAAGGTTTTTTGAACTAATTATGGTTATTCAAGCAATCACTAGGTTTTTAGAAAGTATTTCATGGGCATAGAAAAACAGAACAGCAGGTAGTGAGCTCTTAGGGATGCCACAAACTGTGTGTAAATAGCATATGTGACAGTGGCAAAGAGTTTGTGCATGGCAGAAACAGATCTGATAACACCAATTCAAGAAATCACTGTGTTTATGAATGTATTTAGGCATGCATTTCACAAATTTTATGTACAGGTTGTCTGCTAGTGAAGGGGAGGCAGTCTTGCCTTTAATCCAAGCATTAAAGATATCAACACAGATAATATGTATGCAACAATTGAACCTCAAAAGTGACAATTAAAAATACTTAAAATCTCTATGGATGATGACTCCAAAAGAAGGAAACAGGAAATTAGTGTCATTAGAATGAGAAGAATTACATTATACTAATGGGATACATTTCACATCTTCAATCAAACAGAAAAGCAGATGCAAAAGAACACTAAGGAAATGACATTTTACAAAGAGAAATTGTTCAGTTTTTCTTAAGTATGTACTTTACAGCAGCTCAGCATTAAATGGCATCCACTTGTGGTGCAGCATTGCTCTTCTCAGCAGCCCCATACCCCATCTCTGTCCTCTGGACTGCATTCCCTAACCAGTGTGGATGAAGATGTGACCTAGTCAGGAAGGAGACAGTTTCTCACAAAAGCAAATGATTTTTGCAGGCATCATCTATAGCCAATAATTTTTTCATAGAACATTCCTGAAGCACTATGACTTACACAGGCACAGGGCCAGATTGTCATTGAAGTTTTGAGCCTAAACTCTTTGGAGATACAAAAACTATCTTCTTGTATTCATGGCAGTTCTCAAGCTCCTCCTTTTCCACTCATCTAAGCAATTAAAGCTCAATACTTCTGGTTCTTTCTTGCTAAATCAATCAATCCCTTCCTCATCAGACTTGCTAGCAGAGGACAGGATTACAGCTACCATGGCAGCTTTACAGAGAAGCATCCCAGTGTTACAGAAATCTGCTAGAGCTGGGTGAATTCTCCAATTGAACAGCCCTGTTCTATTCAGATAGGGACAAAGTGCATAACGTCTCCACTGCCACTGCTACTAAATCTAACATGTGACTAGGTACACTGCAACCCTGGGCAAACAATAAGCCACCCATCTTGGGACCAGACTACTTTTCAAATAACTGACTATGCACTAGGAAGGTTCATTTCACAAGAGGAAAAATTGTTCCCTTACTCACCAGGTAACAATCATTAAGCTAAGGCAGATAATGTTTTCCTTAGCAGATTAAAGAGCAGTTTATCCTGGTCCTTCACATACACTCTCCATACTGAGGGTTGTTTGCAGGCTCTTTTGAATCACAAAATTGTTATTGCCATGTGGATTTTATTGTTGCTTTGCCAAAATTCATTTAGCTTTTCAACAGACTGAGTTCCAGCAGTTAAGTGTTGCATGGAAGCTTCATGCCTCAACCCGCTAGGAGGCTAATGCACTGTGCCAACTGCTTCTAAGGATCATGGATGGATTCCTGGCATTGCCAGTTGGTTGGGGAATAGCAGACCTAATGAGAAAATCCTCCATATTTCAGTGCATCATAAATGTACCCACACACAGGGATGGGTTTCAAAGGGTAAACCTAAAGTAGGGTGTCCATGTGAAGAGACCTCCACACTGTATTTATCAGCTGAACTCAGGCAGCACAGAAGCCACTCTACACCTATAGCAACCATACGTGTGTGTGTGTGCATACACACAGCCCTTCAACAGATGATTCTACTGAACAGATTACTTCCTGGGAGAACAGAGAACTTGTCTCCTAATAGCAAAGAAGCACAATGAAAGTCGAGGCATGTTTGTTCTTTAATCCTACCTCGAAGACTGACTTCTGTGACTTTGGGATAATTCACTCAGCCTCTTGAGGGCTCAGTTTCCGCCCTGTTACAGCAGGGGCATTAGCTTCTACCTCTGAAGAGAAAGGTGAAGGTCAGACTTTGGCATTATAGGGAATAGCAGTGGAGACTCTTCTTGCCTTCACTTGTTCTTACTCACCATTTTCCTATTTCTATTTAAAATGCTGAAGTCCTACAGGGGTATGTAACTTAGGGCTGTATTATACACTAACTCAATGCATTTGTCCAACAGCCTCATGCACTGGCATTTTCTGATTACATTTGAATCATGGCTTTTATTTAAGAAAAATGTGCCCTTCTAATCCTTTAGCTGATGAAAATTCTGTAAATATTAGAGTATACTAAGAGGTCAGAGTACAGAAAAAAGAAACATCTCTCTCCTGACCAGTTTTCCTGATCAGTTTTCCTAAAATGACTTACATTTAAAGGTGAAAAGATAACTTCTGGACTTTTTTAGTGCCTGTAGTACAAGGTGCTCTGCAGCCAGCAGAAAGCATGAACACAGATAGACACAAGCAAACTTTAATTTGGCTAGCAAAGATGAGAACAACAAGAAATGAATGGTCACAGACTTCAGCACAGTTAGCAACCTCTACCCTCACTTAGAAGAAACATTTAAGTCAATATCTCAGAGGTCTAGGACCTCCCTTGATTTTCTATTCTTTATTTTTTAGTTCAAATTGCATCTTCAGTCTTTTGAATTCAAACAATTTCTTTCAGAAATTATTGTAAATAAAATGGTGCATCAAAAAATCAAAGACATACTTGAACCAAGAAATATGAAAAGCTATTTGTCTACATATTCAGCAAATTAAAAAATAGTCTGTTTCGATGGCTATCACTTATTTCTAGGATTTCTCTGCAACCAAGTGAAACTCCTCTTTCATCCACAATAACACCATTCAACTCATTTGGCATGAGCTCTGTTATGTGAAAATAAAACTGCAACCGGCAGCTCTTGAAAGATGAGACTTTGATGCCAACAGCTTTAAACATTAAATTCCACTTGCTGAAATCCTATACCCAAGCTTAAGCCTGACCCAGAAAAATCTCTAGCTTGAAAGGCAAAAGTATATTTTAAAATGATATTCAGGAGAAATAACAGGGAAGATCTTTTCATACAACGTGTAATTCAGTGAAGGGACTTGACTGCCACAGAAGACTACTGAGTTTAAGAACACACGAAACCTCCCTCTGAAGAGTTACCCACAAAAAATTTGTAATCAATATCTCTTGTATTTGAGGTTTTAAGATGAAACTGATATAAATCAAGAAAGAAACAATTTTGCTAGGATAGGTTTTCTACTGTGCAGTATGGTATCATCCACCATCTCCTGTAGCAACTTGTAATGAATTTTTAGGGGACGGACTGAGGGGTGAGGGCCTGTGAATCTGAGTCAGCCTAAAGATTTGTATTCATCATCACACAGCATTTATATTCCAATTCTCAGTTAAAAATTATCTTCAATGAATGTAGAAATGATTTCCATATGTTTCAGAAAGTTCATTGATTTGTATCACATAATATGAAGTAGCTCTGTATTTTATGTTTTCGTTCAATTCTTATCTAACATTGACCTGTTGAATTATTTCTTTATGATCTTGTAAACAAGCTGAAAATGATAAATGAGCAATGTGTTAGATATCCATGTAAAAGGACATGAAAATTTCTTTGTTCAAAGTTAAAGAAACTTTTTTCAGCTTGCTGCAGCATGCTGTAATTTAGCTTTGAGCCAGTTATTAAACAAGACAATAATATTATAATGGAAATTGTTTAATATACATCATTAATAGTAAAGTGCCTGCTTTCATTGAAATAAAAAAAATGTGTGCTATGAGCAGTTTTGAAATGAATATTTGATTCCAAAGTTCCCTTGTGCATTTAATGACATGCTAATTTACATTTTAATTACTTCCTAAGAAATCAAAGCATTTGTTGACAGAAGAACATAATGTCAACTTCACGGTGCACTGTTGGTGGATAGTTAATGAACTTAATTAGATAATTAGTGATGTTAATTATCCTTCTATTATGAAGATAAACATGTTACACAAATGATGCACTTTTCAAAGAAATATCATTAAATGTCTGCTTGTTTTAACTCTGTTAACTCAAATAGCTGATAAAAGACCAACTGAGTGATTGGTAAGAAAAATATTTAAGTAAAGTTTCTGGTTTTGCAATTACAAGTTAGGAGGTCTCTAAACATTTTCATTCTGAAGACTGGGATTAAAAAACCTTTTCTTTTTCATTCTTTCAAGTTATATGGGTTATATGAGCTTAGAGGAAAGTAACTAATGAACCAGAACAGCAGAGGACAGGCATGATCAGGCCTCCTGTAAAACTGAGGCAGCTCTGCATTTCTTGTAAAGAACACCAGCTGTATCTACAGCTCTGAGGCAGTGTGTCTTACAGGAGTTAGAAGTATGCTGCTTGTAACCTTGCTCGGGCACTCATCCTAAAGAACCTCAGGATACTGCATGGAGAAGCTGTTGACTGATTTACATTTGACTGAAAAACAATTGTTACACTGCTCCTTTGCTGCTCCTGGAGCTTGTTGACAATGACAAAACCAATCAGTCATTGCTAACCTAAAAATTAAATACATATACAAGATTTTGACAGCAAAACTGGGGGGATTGGGGAGGGGGAAGGGAGGAGAAAGAGCAAGAAATGAAAAGGCTCACTTTGAAACAGCAAAGTCAGTGATTTGGAAACCTTTGGCACTCTATTCAGTCTTACAGACCTTCCTGCTGGCAAATTTACCCAAGGCTGTCACCTGTAAGTATCAAAAAATCCTACTTTGTACAGTGCTCCTCTTGCTCCTGCCTGGGTACTCAGACTTCCAAGAAAGTACAAAACTGCAATTACCAGAGCAGATCACTGCCAGTCTACTACCAGAAATGTAATTACACTCTCTTTTCTAAATGATCATGCCTCCCAGACAAAGCTGCAAGCAAAGCATGAGATAGCACAGTGGATTCAGAAATACGCAGAAAATGTAGCTGCATTTGATAGCTAATTCTGATACTTGCCACCAAATAGCAGGAAGCTGGCTTTGCTGATGATGGACAACATGAGTGAAAGTACAGCAGAAACATGGGCCCTGATCCTTTGCTGGAGTGAATTTTGCTGTTTTTTCCACATTGAGGATTGAGTTTCAAAAGCACTCTTCCTATCTTGTAAATAACAACAGGGAAAAATTTAAGAGGAGTGTTTTGCTGCTTGTGTTTTGTTTGTTTTAATCTGCAGCAAATAGTACTACTGCTTCAACTTCTTTATTTTTCAGTCAATAAAGGAATCAAGTTAATAACCCAGCAAACAACCCATTTCTTCTTTCTACTGGGCACACCTCAAATCCTGGATGATTTCTGCACTTCTCCCAGTAAATTTTGCTCAGGAGCAAATATTTTTATTTTACCATGGGATTTAAATTCTTTGTTTCTCACTATGCAGTTCACACTGTTACTTTTCCTTTAATCTCCATGTTTCAACCAGGTGCCTATTGCTGTAGGACATAAGTCCATAACTAGCAGCAGTGAAAACAGAGGCCAATACCAGAGATCATTTCCCAAGGAAACACAGAAGTCACCTAACACAGAAAGGAATACAAAATTATATTACAGCACTTTTTTAAGTGACCACCAAAGTGGTCAAAAATACAAGTTAGAAGTACAAATACCATTTACTTTTAATGTAACTTTTAAAATGAAAGTGTATGAAGGAAGAGGGCTGTTGAGGGGCAACTAAATTTTTTTTCCTCTTAGATTTCACCCCTCTAAAAAGTGCATCAAACTCTGAAAGACAGGCTGGAGGGAGAAAGAGGGAGAGGGAGAAGAACATTTGGAACTGTAGCTTTGTATCTCATTGAGAAGAACAATTTATCAGAGCTATGGAGCTGTCAGTACTTGACATGATAAGGAATAACACCAAGTGAGTAATGTTTCCTCCAAACCCAGCTCCTTTAATTACAAGCAGCTTCCTTGCAGAAGAGAGACAGAAGATATAGAAACACCAATTTCATGCACTTGCGCCTGAATAATGTCTCCGTGCTGCCTTTTCCAGATGGCAACCTTTTCACTGGAGGAACTAATGATGTGGGCATATTTAGGGAAAAACCAATAACGGAGTCTTTAACCTTCAACAGCAAAAAGCATGTTGTACAAAATGTTCCTTGGGATACATTTACAAATATCAATTACATTGCTCACTGAGGTGTAATCAGCTGTAATAATCAAAATTAATTTTAAAAAATAATTAAACAGACCCCAGGGCAAATAGTCGACACTCTTGTAGTATGACATCACAGTATACATATGTACCTGGGAAGAACTCGCTCACTCTGTAAGCAGCAAAGTAATTATAAGGAATGAAAAGGATTCTGTGGCATGCTGAAAAAACTCTTGCAGCTCAGTAAGGTACTATCAGACACATTAGCTGGGTATCACAGTCTTCCTGGGCAACACACCTGGATGTGAACCAGGCATCACTGAGCAGAAAGATGCAATCTGCTGTAGCTTGAGCTAGAGGGTTAAGGCTCCCTAAAGTGATGCTATAAGAGACTCATTGTCTCCTCAGGAGGAGAAAAAAGACCTTAATATGTTGAGTACTGCAGTAACACATGCTTGGTTAAAAGCTGAATATTCTGTCAATGCACTTCTGCCCCACCCTATAGCTAGTTACTCTATCCCAGTACACTTACACAAGTAACATCTATATGTTGCTTTTTATTTCTGTTTTTGACAAATGCTCAGCAAAAACATGGAAATGGCCCTCTCATCAAAGGAGGAACTTACACATGGAAAAGATAGTTCAGCTGCATTGCTGACAGTAGGAATTATGCACACCCTCCAAACCCACCCCTGGATTATATACCAAGACTTGTTTCCTTATCTCTAGGGGCTAAACTCAAATTTGGACCTTTAATACTTCTTATTGAGTAGAAAATGAAAGGATAATACTATGATAATACCTGGCCCTTTCTACTAATTCAGTGCCTGAAGGACAAGGTTCATATAAGTGATGCAAATCAAAAGCAGCAGCAAAGCTGGCATCTCCTCATCTTGCTGTGCCCAAGGCAGAGCTCTGTAAGCACAAACAGACACAAGCTGCTCAGGCTTTTTCTTTCAAGTGCCATAATTGGGCCCAATGCAAAAAGTATGCATTATTACACTGTATTTGCAGGCTGCCAGGAGAAGTTCTTCAGGTCACTATTTCTTTGTAATTACTTCAAGCAGCCTAGAAAAGGAACCTCAACTGCAATAGGTGTCAAATTTACCATGGAACATGTCAACCAACAGACACATTCAGAAGCCTCCCAAATCCTGACAAACTCTCCAGAGCTATATAAAAGGCAGTGACAGATCCAGAAAAGAAAAAGAGCAAAATTTACCTCTGATTTGAATGGTATTTCCTTTGTGTTTCGGCCAGGTATGGACCTAATAGCTGAAGAGAGGCTTTCACTCCAGGAATTGTGCTTGCTCTGGGACAGGCTTGGCCCTGCTTTATTCTGGAGAAGCTTCTTTTCAGATACTGTAATACAGAACAGACCAAAAAAAGCTTGTAAGTCTTGAAGTTGAGCCTGTCAGAAGACAGAGCAGTTCTATCTCCATTACACAAGACAAAACAACATGGCAGTGCCTCACTCCATATGGATTATTTTCTATTTTTATGAGAATTGAATTAACACATACTTCTCGAGTTTTTATTTAAAAGCCTCACAGAGGTCTGCCATAAATCAGTTTCATAACATAGACGTGAACTTTGAATCACTGCAGCACCACACACATTGAAATGCCCTTCTTCAACCATATACCCTCCTTTTTATATCTTCCTATGGGATACAATCATCTGAGGAGGTTTCTCTTTCTTGCAGCACAGCATGAGCCCTATGACATCACCAGGTGTCTACAGAAGGGCTGGGGTATGACACAGAAAGCAATCTCAGCCCTGAATGAGAGAAACCGAGAATCTGCTTTATCAGCAGGTGATGTGCAGAGGAAGGGTATAACCAAGCAATGGCAGGTTTCCATCAAGCACTCCATTTACTGCAATGTCTTTGCTTACTACAATGAGGGTTTCATAAAAGGACAGAGACCTAGCAAGTGCTGCCAAGCTTTTGTCATAATTTCTTCCCATAAAGGAGTGATCTCTGTTATCTTCATGTCCCTTTCTTTGTCATTTCCTTTTACAGAAAGATCCATCTTGTAAGTATCCTCCAGAGCCTGCCTCCTCTGAGAAATGAGCTGCTTCCAGATGATTTCTACTGTTCTCAGAATCTCCTGGTGGACTAGGAAACAAAAGTAATACAGAAACATGATTCTTCATTTGTGGTTTCAAGTCAAGCAACAGGTAAAGCAAAAACATCTCGTTTGGAACAGCACTGGTCCAGAGTAACTGCTGGAGTCAGTGGAGTTGTTCGTTTTTGTCTACTGCCTCCATAGGTTCTAAGCAGACTAGGTAGTGTAATACAGAAAACAGCAGGACATTTCTTTCATGGTATTTCAACTCCTTGAAAGAAATAAGTAGGAGTGACATGTGGTTTTAAATGGATTCTGCCTTGGAAAACCATTTCATCAGAATTTTGATGATCTTATTATCACACATAGAATGCTAAAGGACATTCCTTTATGTTGCCAAACATCACTGGAGATGGCAGGGCAAAGGTAATCAAGTTGTGAAACAGTTTGACAGATACTGTACAAGGAAGTGCTGAGTTGTTTTGCTCTATTTCCCTGCAAACCAGACTGATTTGGTTGCATCATAACCAAGCCAATATATATTAAAAAATAAAAAAAGAATAAAAGAACACAGCTCTGCTGTAGGGTTCAGCTGACAGGCCTCACACTGAATCCAACCCAAATTTTTCCCCATGTTTCTCTTAAAAGCTCAAAATGCTTGTTTCTGCATATAACAGACACAAATTCTGATGGGCCTTGAAAAATGAAATAGAGCTACAAACAGTATATATCTGGCCACTTATACTGGCCATAACAAGGAGGAGAGATCTCAAAACTGACATCCATTATTCCTGAGGATGTTGAGTGCGACCTTTGAAAAGAAAGGCTTGATGCAAACACAAGTAACTTTTTAGCACAACTTTCCTTTCTCTGTGCTGTGCCTGCAGTGCCCATACACCAAAGAGGAAACAAGTGGCACTTGTACAAGCTTCTCTAATAACTGCTTAGGACAGGTATTTTTCTCCTTTCTAAGCCACAGGCAACATGTGCCATAAATTACCATCATCTGGAGTAGGAAGGTTGCCCTTTTCCTCTTCACTGGGTGCAAGGAAAATTTGGTGATAAGAAGCCAGTTTTGGTTTTGCATCCACCCCGAAACCTTCTGAACAGCTGTGACAAAGGAAAACAAAAAAGAGGGCAGGTGAGGAAACCAGGCTTAGAACAAACTGAGGACAGTGAAAGAGCTACAGGTGTTTCTACACATCCACTCCTACTTGATTCATTTAGTAGATCAGTATTCCCAGGCTTGAGGGATTATACCAGTCATGTAATGCCACGGAATTTACAGGAAGTGGGAACTAAACTACTGCCAGTCTGAGTTTTAAAGTCAAGGAGCAGTCATCATGATCTTACAAATCACTCTGCTGTACATGCCTTATCCCTGCACTTCTTACTGCACTTGTATCTAGCATTCATCTCAGTTAGATAGAACACAGGGCTGTACTGATACAGCCAGTCTGCATCCAGCTTTCTTGCACCTCCCTGGGCATCTTGTGTGTTGTCTCTTTGCTGTGAATTCCTTTTCTGGAGTTATCTGCCACTACGTGGAAAGCACTCTCTTGCTGTACCCTACACTTGAACTGCTTAGTCTTAAGTTTTTTGTATCACTGATTTTTCATTCAGTTTCTAAAGCACTCAGCACAAAAAAAGCCCCTGTAAATGTAGCACCACGATACTGTTACCATGTAGACGTGATTAAAATTGAGAATATCACCATGACCAGAAAGAGTTCTGCTTTGGGAGTGGGGGGGTGTGTCAATCTACCAGTCAGTAGGTAAAAGACACCAGGAATTTCAGTACAGCAGTAGTACTTCAAAAAAAATGAAACTGGCTTAGTTAAGGCATCCAGAGAACCTGGATTTTGTCACAGAACTGATGTCAACAAGAGCACATGTAGCTACTAGTAACAAACTAAGTTTTTTCAATTCTAAACACGCCCTACTATCTGTGAGAAGTAAATCCTTGGGTATGCAAAGCTGCCATTTTTATTTCTGATTTTCTTTTAAATACCACAATTCTGATTCCCTGGATTTGCTATGTTTTGCTTTTGGATAACGCAAACCCTTCTGTAATGTTTTTTTTTAAAAAATGGGTTTGCTCTTACTATGTAAAAGGAATCGTTACCCCACCTCTATGGTTTTGGCCTGGAAATTATTATCTGACTGGAATAAGAACAATCCAGAAAAGACCTCAGGAGGTGCAGCTCATTTCTGGTGTGATACTGTATTAATGGATTCAATTCAGACCATCAAAGCAGTACAGGTTACCATTGAAACAAGAAACATCATTATAATGAATAAAGCACTGGCCAATATTTGCTTTTTTTCCCACAAAACTAAGCTTCCAAAGTAACTCCCCAGCTTACATTAGCAGGAGTACACCTGGTATACCATCATCTGTAAGAACAGCTGAGCATGTATGGATGTTCCAGCCCTACCCAATGGCAAATGGCAAAACTCCCAATGTCAGAACAACCAGAACTTTGCAGCTCAGATCCAAGCAACAATAACAAAGATCACAAGGTCCATGCACACTTTTATATGTTTTAAATGTACCCACACATAAATAACTGCTGGATCAAAAAAAAAATCTCACTATGCAGATATCTTGGAGAATGGCCACCTGCATGCTTGTGGAATGATTCTAGCCCACATCCCAGGAAGATTTCCAGATTCTCTTTTTCCTGATGGGCTTGTGAGCCAGCTCCACTGAAATCAGTTCTAGCTTGCTAACTGCAGTTACTACTCCGAAGTGAGTAGGCTGCTGGAAATGCTGGATCCAGCTCAATCTCAGCTTCTACTGATTCCTCAAAATGGATATTGCCTTAGTTCTGTAACATCTCCCCCCTCTGCACCCACCTCCTTAGATACAGTGCAGAGATATAAACAAACATGATAACAAGATGAACATTTGTACCTGCCCGAGTTCAGCTGGCAAAGGCAGTACATCAGGCAGATGACAAAATTACTGTTTGAGTTGTAAGTTGCAAAAATAATGTCCCACTGCTCTTGCAGAACAATGAGGGTGTTCAGGACATTAAACTGTTCAGGCAGTGATTGCTGTGGTCTGGATAGGCAGTATAGGATGGCTCTGTTTAAGCAGCTGTAGAGGGCACTGAGGAAAACTTCTTTTTGAGAAACAGAGCTTTCTAAGACCTGTGAAAACACAAAATAGCAGAGTATTTGGCTTGCTCAAAGAACTTTCTCCCCAAGAATCCACTGCTCACACTACATTTAAGCTGTTGGAAACTTATTTCAGCAAAATTCCCCTCAGTTACCTGTTACATACAAGTTCAATTTTTTTGTATTTCTGCTGAAGTCCCCAAAATTGTGGAAGAGATTAATTTATTCCTGTTCAGCAACATGTACATAGCCAAGAGACAGTGGCACAAAAGTGTTAACTATCCCTTCTTTATGCTGCACCATCTATCTCTAATTATCATTTAGAGCCTTTCTGTGCTCACATAAGAAAACAGGAATAACAACAATCACCAAACGGATCACAGCCATTTTCTTCAGAATTGCAGTATGTAAAACAGTGTAAACCAGCATGATACAACATACTAAGAGTTGGGGGGAAAAAAGCGACTCACCCACATAATCTGTTTTGCAGTGAAGATCAGGATTTGCTTAGGGTCAGCAGCAAACATTCTGCTGTTCAGCTTCTCAACCAGCTTCTGAACAAAATAAGCAATATTCATCATGGATACAGGTGCAGCTGATTCTGAAGTGCCATGAGGATCACTGCTCCCTGGAGAGGATACAAAATGGTTGATTATTCCATAACAAGCTGAAATGAAAAAAAGCGAGATGCAAGGTTACCAGAGCTGAGAAGGAACAGTCTCATGCCATAATGTCTCAGAGCTGGGACATGTCTAAGACAGCTCTAGGTATAGCAGATACACCTTACTCAGATTGCAAATGACAGCTCCATTATAAGGATGGAACCACTCTCACTAAAATGCTGTAATGAAGGACCAATTTAACTAATGACTCAGAAAGGAGAGCAGCAACAACTAAGTTATTGGGGCTGTTTCCAAAAGCATTCAAGGATAAACCTAGGTTTCTTTCTAAGTACCCCCTTTTTAATATTCAGAATCCATTCTCAAAAAGAAAAAAATGAAGAGGCTCTCTAGAAAAGATTATAAAACTACCATAATTTATGCGAACTGCTTTACAGCAAGATAGAATGGACAGTCAGGCCTGCTGAGCTGGACTGTGCTTCTAGCTATTGTTTCCAAACTTTTCTAGCAATTACACCTATATGGTAAACATCATCTAGTTAAACAATCTGATTCTCACCACTCACCTCTTGGTCTTGTTTTCCCCTCGCCTTGGCTGGCAACATGGAAGACATCCATAGCAGACAGCAAAACTTTTGTCTGAAAAAGTCTCTTCTGCTCACTGGTGGCATCATCTGGAGAAGCCTATATAGTGATGGTATACATATTAGTGCTGCAGGAAAACAGGAAATCTGACTCAAGTTCACTTTCAGCAAGAGTGCATGTCTGGACTGCTACTGGACAACCAATGAGATGGCAGAACTTTATTCCCTAGTTGAAACCCTGAAAATCTTACATAGAGTCCTATGTAGCCTGTCCTATGTAGACACCATCTAGCTGGTAGCCAGCACAGTTGCTCTCTGCACACTGACCAGAAACAAGGTTTTGCAAAGGGCCAGAAGGTAGGCTCACAGGTGGCTCACAAGAGGTCTTGTCCTCAGGGGCATTCAGTTCCATTATCAGGCTCAGGATTCAGACAGCCAGAAACCTATGCCCTACTTTACCTGTACCAAACCTTGGGATAGTACTGTATAAACCTTTAGGGAACTGTTGCTCCAGATGATTTAACTCATTACAGTCAAGCTTATGTTCATTACTATTCATATTACTAACTAGCACAACTCATATCTGGGACACCTGGACTATTGACAGTTTGGAGCTGAAGCCTAAATTTTTCATTTTCCCCTTTCTTCAGGCTACTCTGATTCTCTTGAGTGCTTTGAGTGGTTGAAATTCACAATCCAGACTCAGCTGCTACAGGTTGTATTAATCTTTACTTAAAGTGGAGACAGGGCTTTTTTGTTTACTTGAGAAGTGAGGTTTTGTTATCTCAAAAATCAGTACATAGGATGTTCCATGTGAAATTTTCTGTTCTCAACAAATTCAAGGGCTGCTCTAATGATAAGCAGGTGTTACTAAGAAAAAGGGATTTTTTTCCCACACCTTCCTTCAGTATTAAACATTGCCTGAAAAATGTCTTTTCTGTTCTCCAGGGGCAGCATTTTCTTAGTTCACACTGAGACAGAGGAGTTAGAAAAGTCCTTTCCTTTTGTCACTGTTAGCACATTTTTACTAGGCCACTAGCAAGATATGTCCTGTCCTTCCACCCCCAGTGCAAGGTAGAGCAGCAAAGCCTGATAAGAGAAACCTCAAGAAGCAGCTCAAGGGGATGTCCTTGTTTGTTTGCTGGGATGTTGAGAAGACCGTCCATCAGGAGGACTCGAACAAAATCCCACACTTGTTTCTTGGCAGGGTGTGGTACGAGTGGGAGGGAGGGGGGATCAACACAGCGTTTCCCTTCAGCAATGGCTGGACCATCAGGAGTCAAAAGGCCTTCAGACCCACCCTGTGGAAGCAGAGAGCAATACATTTTGACTCAGTCTCCTGTAAATTGATTTTTTTTTTTTCTCCTGGTGACCTATCTCCAATCTGAAGGGCTTGTGCTGGCTCATATACACGTACCTTGGGTGGTCCTGAGTGAAAAGCAACCATAGCCAAAGCTTTCAAGAAGTCAGAACAGTGCCACATAGGGTCCTGCGTATAACTGTGATAGATCAAGCACAGAAACTGGATAACATTCCCTGGATAGGCAATCTCCCAGGAGGTTTCTGCATCTGCAATAGGCTGAACACAGACAAATGTGCATCTGGTCAAGGCAGCATTTCTCTCATTTAAAAAAAACTCATCTTTGTTCCTCTTTAAGTGTTCCTAAGCAAACATGACACAGCCATAGAGAAGTCGGACATGGCACAAGCAGCCAACCCCACCTTGCAGACTGAAGATACACCCAACCAGAAAGGTGACATCCTCATTGTCAGGAATGAAAAAAAAATCAGTACTGTTGTGAGCAAGATGTGTCTCTGTACTCAGAAGTTCTTAAACATGAACTACACATTTACATCCCATGTTACAGGACCAGAGCAAGTTGTTCTGGCCCTTGGAAGTCCATGCTCACTGTCACACTCAGTATTGCCCTCTGAGGGCAGAGCAGGACTAGGGACTATGGGCAAAGGCTGCCACTGACATCTGTCTCACTTGGGCACTTTATTCTGCCATTCACACTGCACTGCCCTTGCAACAAAACACTTACCTTGTCCACTGTGACTCTAACCATTTCCAGCAGAAAAACAGCTGCCTCTGCACACAACCCAAATTTGAGGACATTCTCTCTAATGTGGTGCTGCAAGATCCACTGCAACATGGATTCGAGATCTTTCTACATGGCAGGAGAGATTTCATTAAGAGATGGGAATTATATATGATACATCAAGAACAAGGCCTGCTTTCTCCACATCAGAACACCACCAACACATCTTCACCTCCTGCAGCTCCTTTCTCTCCTATTAAATTTGTAACATTCAACCTGCATGAACAAGGTTGTTCTGAACACAAATTTTCCTAAATCAAAGTTAACTAACTTAGTTTTTAAAATACAAATAATTTTTATTGTCACAAAACCCAAGTAGGTTTAACTTGTTTGAGAATCCTCTAATGGAAAAGGGCATAAAATTCCAAAATAGTAAAGCAATAGCAGCTTCAGGTGCTTGTCTGCTATTTTTTTCATACCTTGACTTCTTCAGGTGGTTCAGACTGTGGAGTTGCCAGAAGGAGCTCTGCCACAAGCAAGTAGATCTCAGGGATGTGAACATGATCAGTCAGACATCTTTGCAACACAGAAAACCCAAAAATCAAGAAGTAGCCATTGTCAGGCAAGGGTGGATGACTTTTTAAATTATCTTTAAAGGAAAAGAAAAGAAGAGTGTCTAAACATAAATGTCATATCAGCAGAAGGATTACTGGCATAACTTTATCCTCATTTGTCTCTGTCCCAGGACACTTAGTAGTCTGCTAGGCTGCAGTATCAACAGTTTTAAAAACATCCCCAGACTAACAGATAACAATTTGTCTCACTATCACTTTTGTTACGGGGAATTCTCCCTGAATTATTCTTCTCCCTTTCTCAGAACCACAGGTCTAATTATCAAAAAGCAAGCTGAACAAATCTTACAGAAAGAGAAGGTTTCAGAGCACAAGCTGACATCTTGAATACCTCACAGGCTTATCAACTAGCCTGATTTTGTGCAACACAAAAAGTCCCATCTCCCTGGAAGGGCTAATCAGAATTGCTAATTACTTGCAAGGGAGAAGTAGTGTTTTCTACTCTTCAGCACAGAAATGCTGAAGTACCAGGACAAGCTTGCCCTAGAAAGTAATTTCAATTCTTGGTCTGCTGAAATCAGTGGGAATTCTCCTATCATGTACTTCAGCGAACTTCTACCACTGAGCTGGATCAAGGCAGTGTTTTGGGAACATTAAACCAACACATACCTATTAGAATACTCAACCCTGCAGAGCTGTTTTCCAGCCAGCGCCCAGCCACTATCCCCTCCTTGAATTTGTTCAGCAGCAAACGATTGTGGAGGAAGCACAGAAGCAGCTTGATGCCCAGGACAACCGTGCTGAAGTGCAGGTAGCTCTGTGTGAACAGCAGAAACCAGTCCGGCCCCAGTGCCAAAAACATCTTTTCTTTTTCCCTAGGACAAACAGGTAAATGAAATCACATGGAAGGAAACATGACGGAAGACACAAAAAGATAATTTTAAATAATATCTCCTAAGTGATTTAGAAGCTCAGGTTTCTCTAGAAAAAAATGCATTAAAGGTGTACCACAACAGAGAATCACAAAGATTTAGCAAGACTCATCCACACAGCTGAAGTCACCCAATTCCTGCTAACTCTAAACTTATATTACTGTCAGACCAAAGTTCATGAATATGAAGCTCTTTCTGAGAGTGTAGCAATAACTGAAGCAAACTACATCACAGACTCGATTTTTCGAGCAATGAAATTCAAAATTCCAGTTTAAATTTTCAAGTCCAAGATGTGTTATCTAACGAAAATGCAGTTACAGCACCCGGCACTACAAAATCTGCCTTTCAGTTATAAAAGGTAGAACGATAGTAACTGCATCCTCATAGTTACGATAGAGGGCTACAAGTAATCCCACATTAAATTGAAATGATTTTCAAAGACAGCTGGGATTTCTTCAACCCTTGCAATGCAGAAGAAACATCAATATCCAAGTTCCCCCTTCACAGTATTGTCTGAAAACATGATGCTTTTTCCAAAATGAATATCAGATGTGTGATCAGACCACACAGGTGTGTGAATGTCAGATAAATCACTCACAAAAATGTAGTTCTGAATCCAGTCTGCTCTTACTTACTATTTGTTGAAATTCAAATACTATCACTGTGTTTAGTCCTGGTCAAGTACCAGCAAGATGAAAAATCTGAAAGACAGAGACACTTACCTTCCCAAATTTTTCTACTTACTCAGAGGACAGGAGAAGTTTGTCTGAGTGCATTACATCTAACAGCACCTTCAGTAACTGGTTTCGAAGCCAGATTGTCTTTCCAGATGTTTTGCTTAAGGCTACAAATAACACACAGTAATAAAGAGTAATGAAGAGATAAAATACATATTCCACTGCTTTGATGAACAACTTTGTTTGCACCAAATTAGCCCAGTGGAAGCACTCCTGTCAGATTTTGTTGTAGAGTAAAATCACATGGACATCGAATTTTAGACATAAGAATTCCTGCTAAACTCAGAAACAACCACTGCTTACATTGTCAAAGTCCTCTCTTTAAAGTTACTTAAAACTCATTCAGACTACCTGTTGAACAATATCCCACAGGAAACAATCTCAGGTTAACTAGAGAGGGAAATGCAAACAGGCAATCTGACTTGTATTGCCTAGCTGTGATGTCTATACACATAAAGTACAGTTACCAGTGTCTCCTTAGTATGGTCTATTGTTTAGGGGTGCAGTAACCAATAAAGCCTCAACTGAAAGATCACAGTGAAAGAGCGAACTGACTCGATGTTCCCCCACATGAACCTAACAAATACACAGATACTTTAAGAGATGCAGAGCTCTGCATTATTATTTGCTACAACTGTAAGTGTAGCAAAGTGTTCACAGAAAGTCCAGGATGCCATTGACATTTTATTCCTTGTAACAGCCCAGTAGGTTAGTTTGGGGACAATTTCAATTTAATGTCCTTCATCTCTGTGTATATCTGAAATCCAACTTTGTGTTGGCTCTGGACAATGCAGCCAACGTACTGCTGACTTATTAGCAGAGAGAGAACAACAGGGTCACCCGAGTGCAGCCTGTCCCTTGCCATATGAAGTCATTTGAATTGTGCATCACAGGAGGCAGAAGCACTAGTGTTGCAGTTAGGCCCCGGGGAAGGAGGGAAATACTGTAGCTACTTATCACATCACATACACCAAAGGCAGCCCCTCACCTTCAGTGGGCATCTCAGCCACACCATCCAGGTAAATCTGATTTTCATCCACAGATGAAGGTTTCAAGGTATAAACAAGGAACAATCCAATCCTTGCAGAGAAAGAGTGAAGCAGTTGGGGTCAACAGAAAGACATTAATTACTCGGAGATTAAGGCAAAGCTCAATACTCATTAACAATGACTTAACAACAACCATTGGAAATTCTACTCGCTGCAGAAATAGGATGAAAACTTCATAAACTAGGAAGCAAATTCAAAGGTCACAGAATCACAGAATATATTGAGTTGGAAGCCAGCCACAAGGATCATCAAACTCCAGCTCCTGGACCAGCACAGGACATCCCCAAGGGTCACACCATGTGCCTGAGGGCATTGTCCAAACACGTGCTGAACTCTGTCAGGCTTGGTGCTGTGACCACTTCCCTGGGGAGCCTGTTGCAGTGCCCAACCACCCTCTGGATGAAGAAGCTTTTTCTAATATCCAGCCTAAACCTCCCCTGACAACTTCGATCCCATACCCTTGGGTCCTGTCACTGGACAGCACCACAGAGAAGAGATCAGTGTCTGTCCCTCCTCTTCCCCTCAGCAGGAAGTTGTAACTGCAATGAGGTCTCCCCTCAGTCTCCTCTTCTCCAGGCTGAACAGACCAAGTGATCCGAGCAGCTCCTCATATAGCTTCCCCTCAAGGCCCTTCATCTTCGTTGCCCTCCTTTGGATGCTCTCTTATAGCTTAATATCTTTCTTGTATTGTGATGACCAAATTATCTACAAATCCAAGCAAAATATATTCTGCTATGGAAATATTTTCTCCATCTACTTTAAAAGTCTTTCACCAAGAGGAAAGGAACACTGAGTTAAGCCCTCAGTTCATACAAAAGATTCTGAGCTGCCTATGGCATTCAGATATCACTGTTACCACCACTTGGTTTCCAAGCATAGAGAGGAGAGCAGAGATTCCTTAGCAGGTACTCAGGGAGGATGACTGGCAACATCTTTTCACCTGTAGTTTGCTTTAACACATTACCTGGTTCTAAGGATAGAAAGATTAACGTGATATACATATTTAGTGAAAGTGCACGATCTTCTCCTGCCCACAAGAAGGGTACTTTTTAAGGGACAGAACACCACTTGTTCTGCTGGAATGATCAACACAGCAATTCCCACTAGAAGTACAAATTTGGAACCAGCAGAAACTCCAGCAACTCTCGGTCCTGCTGAGAGCCTGTTACAGTCTCTGCTGTTCTGGAGCTAGAAGGACAGGGACTGTCTCTGTCTATTCTCAGCACTCACAGGCCTGACAACCAATCAAATTACCATGGAATAACAAATCATATTTTAAGAAAAATGCTCATTCACACTCCTTACAACATAACAAGTTTAATGTACTAAATCCACTACTCTCATCTGTATGAAAAAAAGAGCACACTAATTCCTACAAGCTCAGGGTAGGAACGTACATACAGGTACGTCCAGGAGCATACATCCACAAAACAGATGGTAAGCAATAAGTTCACATCTCAGCTTACTCCACAGTTAACTATTCAGGGTGCTCATACTCTTCAATAGGGCTAAAGGCTGACTGCAGAGACCACAGGTTTGACATGCAACTCTGTTTCTACATTTTAGTAAAAACAGAGCTTTAGAAACAGAGCTGCCATCTGTCCAGTGCATTTCCCTGGAGCTGGGTGGCTGTAGACAGCACTATGTAGACCTTCCTCAGTTCATAGGCTACAGGCCGATGCAATTAGGCTGGGAATATAAAATGAAGCAGTGCTTACATCCTGTGAAGAGCAAACAAGGATTTAAATTCTATGCTTCATGAAATCCTGACTAACATAACTGATTGAAATTCAAAAACAAAAAGGATTGTTACTGGGATATAAGCCAAACCAACAGAATTAGGTACACTGTTCTGTAAGGCCAAAGTGTAATACTGCAGTGATACTTCAGGGACAAGGCTTTAATGAGAGCAAATATTAAGTACAGACTTTGAGTAGTCCCAGTCATACCTACAGAACTGTTTGTGCCACCTTTGTAAGGGTCATCCCCCAATTCACCTTCACACAAATATAAGGTTGGAGTGAATGAAGGCATGAAAAAGTTTTTCATCAGTTTTTCACCAGAGTATCCTGCAGTTGACAAAAATATGGAGTTCTACCAAAGACAAGGTGAGGGAAGCTCTACTGTCGAGCTCTCTACAACACCAGCAGAAGTATAGCTCATCTGCAATCTGAGGAAAAGCTATAGACCTGAAGGTTACCTGAGAACATCTCTTGTGTTAAAGTATCCTTGCAACAGATGGGAGAGAATAGTGCAGGCCACAGTGATCTTTGAGCTGCTAATTTCAGGATCATTGAAAAGGAAAACAAGCCTGGGCACCAACTCCACCTGGTAGGCAACTGCAACATTCTGACATGCATCTCTGTAAAAAAAGCACAGGGATTATTAAAAGCTTCTACTGGAAATGACCAAATTTGCTGAGTTTCAGCTAAAAGGATTCTCAGGTTGCACTGATACCTTGCACCTTCAGCTTCTAATGTTGCCTTTACAACATTTCAAACACTGTCGAACAAATTGAACATGTGTCAGTGATGGAGATCTGAAGACTACTTTGTGTGTTCTACCTTTCTTCTCTGCCCTCTCCCCCAGAAACTGCTGCATTCCAACAAGTTCAAAGAAAACATTATTGAGCTTTCAAGCAGTGAGCTGGTAGTGAAAAATGCTATTCCTGTAAAACTCAGCAAGGCACACCAGACAACTCTGCAGAGAGCTCTCTGCTACCAAAAAGAAGGAATCTAGTTTACTCAGCCCCTCTTCCGTGCTTTATCTCTTTAGATACATTTAACTTCAGTCCAGATGATTAAGAAAGTATACTGATAAATGTCTTCCTGGGTTGTGTTTTGGTTTTAAACACAACTTCAATTACATATTTTTAAAAATTATTTCATAGTCAATTCAAATATTCAGATTTCTCCTCCCCAGCAGACATTTAAACTTTCATTGTACGGCAGTGGTTCCACGTGAACCAGGTCACCAGATGTCTTGGCCCAGTCTGGCCCCAAAGTCCTCTCAGGGGCTGATCAAATCACTAACTCGAGGCTTGAAAGAGCAATACAGGAATGAATCACTCCCAGAATCCACTGATTCCAACTAGGATCAGACCCTTAATATCCACCTCTCAGTCCCAGCTTCAGGTTACAGATGAGCTTGTCCCACAGGTTTCTGATTCAAACACCTGTTCTGTACCTGGAGGACTGCAAGATCTCCACAAGATGGGAAAGAAGAACAAGATCAAGATTTTCTGGTGCTTTCATCCAAAGCTAAAAGACAAAGGAAAGGAAAGCAAAGGTTTTACTACTTTGCTGAGCTGAGAGGACAGTACCTGTGGCAGAGAAACAGTTAAAACTAGTTTAGGAAGGAAAACATCATCAACATTCAGTGCTTCTGCAACACAACCTGCAGGCACCGGGAAGTCCCTGTCAGTGTAGGGAATTGTTGCTCCAGAGCTAGCCCTGAGGAGCAGGCTCTCTGGGAATGTTCCTGCAGACCTCGGGAGCCACAGTGTGATAAAGCACAACACAACCCCATTCCCAATATTGGATCCAGGAGGTGCTATGTACAAACCAAACCTCATACTATAAAACCATCTTTAATACAGCCAAGCCCACCGAGTAACATGAACAGTTTTACCTCAAAATTGCAGAGGACATACTGGAAGGCACTATAATTCTTGATGACTGAAGACTCAAAGCCCAGCTCAGCTGTGCCCACTAGGGAGAACATTAACTGTAAAATCCTGTTGTTTAGCAGCTGGGTTTTCCTCTTCAAGAGATAGCTCAGCAACTGAAAAAATAAGACTGAATAAGTATCTGCCAAGTATAAATCTGTGTTTATAAACATATAACACTATTCTTTAACTCAAGACCAGCACACAGTTTACTCAGCTGTAGTAGTCATTACTACATGGCATGTAGTAGTT
The DNA here is from genome assembly GCA_013397565.1 of Ptilonorhynchus violaceus. NCBI lineage: Eukaryota > Metazoa > Chordata > Aves > Passeriformes > Ptilonorhynchidae > Ptilonorhynchus > Ptilonorhynchus violaceus. Next base: position 3,496,403 of record VZRJ01010167.1, read on the forward strand.
TTTGTAGAAAGTCAAATCTTTCTTTCACGAAGAAAGTGAAGATTTCAGTCTGTAACCAACCACAGTAGGTTTTCTATGCTGTTCTTCATAGATGTATTCTTAATTGCTTACAAATGGTGTTAATTGAAAAAATATTAATTTTGACCTCTCCAAACAAAAGATGTTTGTGAAACTTTGCCGGTTTCTCAACTGAGCCTACCTTTGATTATTCAACAATTTCCTAATACTGTAAGAAGAATGTTCAGAAAGCCACTACATTTTGAAAAGGTTGGGAAGAATAGACATTAATTTGAAAATACACATCAAGATACATTTATTAGTTGGCTATTAAAAAAAAAAGCTTCACTCCATTGCAACATGATGATCAGACACCACTATTTAGCAAAAAAAATCAAAAGGAACAGCTCATAAACAATGTAAGGAGTGGCATTCACCTACAAGAAAGGACTGGACAAGCAATATCTAAGTAGGATAAATATATTAATATGAACTGTGATCAATTTATGAACAATTTGCATATTGGGAAAATAGAAAATTTATAATAAATCATTCATGAAGCCATAATGTTAAGAGTCTTGTTTGGAACTATGTTAAAGAGTCTTCTCTGTCCCTTAAGAGTTCTCTGCTTCACCTGCAGACCATAAAGCAAGTGATATTAAACTGAAACTTCATACTTGAGTCTCAATCCATCCAATATTATATATATAGACTTTACATCCAACTAAAACCTTCAATGTGCATAGCTTTCAGGTTTAAAAATTAATTTGGGACAGACCTAATCAATGAAATTCAGACAGCACTTATTTTGTATCAGCACAATTCCTAATACACAGTGAAGACTGAGCCATAAGGAATTCATTGTCAGCCCTTCACTGGGCAGTCTGTAAAGAGGAATCTTAGGCTGTGTGAGCCAACGGGAGGAAGAAAACCTGCCTGAGAAGTGGTCTTTTGTTGGGGGGATCAAGTGTGTTGGCAAAAGGTGAAGGGTGGGTCAGCCACAATTCTGCTGCACCAGCTTATTTAGTTTATTAGACCATGTCTGACCAAGGGCCATCTGTCCTCACCTTCCCTTCAGCAGATACATCCCTACAGAGGTTCCGAGGGATTGCGAGCACAGGATATAGAGCATTATCCTATATCCCCTTATAACTTACCTAGTTCCAACCACCAGTGCCTATAGCCAGGATGTTTGGTTCATTCCCATTGATAGATTTGAGGATAAAGATCTCCAAGGAAAAGACTATAACCAGACTGAATGAACAAAAGAGTGTCTACCTGGTATCCATTGATGTGCCTCATGAGTTTTTCACTCAGTGGGCTACTGTTGAGGATGGAGTTCAGGACTTTGACAGCTGCATACATGGTGTGGTCATCACGGGCCATAGCAATGAGACCCAGGAGAATGGCAGGGCCTCCAATAAAGTTCAGGCTGGTAGCTGCTGGAGAGGACTGGAACGCTCTTACCCCTAGGAAATTGCAGCGTTACTTTACCAGGAAGTTACATAGACTAAATCTGTAATTGGACAGAGAAAAGCTCCACTCTTAAAAAACATAAACATGAAGACAGTGCATTTACCATATTGGCCCACAGCAACTGACCCAATAGTCCGCAAGGAACCTGAGAGGTGTCCAGCAATATTCTTAGCTAGGAATATTGGAGTGGAACTGTCCCGAGAGTTAATCCCAATCTAAAACAAACAAAAGACGTTCTAAGAAAAACCTTGGTAGTATTGGGGAGACTAAAAGTAACAAATGCATGCTCTAATACTTGGGATTATTTTATTACTTTTAGACTATGAAACCCATCTTTCATTAAAAGCTGATTGTTAGGACAAATATTCACCCACCTACAATATCCCACGATTCCTCTACTTTCACATGTCAATAGACCTGGTATTAGCAAGAATGATAGAATAGCATATGAAAAGTCCTTGTGAAGGCATTAAGAAAACACAGACTGAAACAAATTATCATAAAACCTGAAAATTATGGCTTCTGTTCCTGTTTCAAGAAATGCATTTACCATTGGACAGTGGACCACTGTCCAATCTATTCTTCTCCATTGGTGAAAATTAACCCTTGAGTAGAATGAAGTTAAGGAATGGGAAAAGAAGCTTGAGAAAAATCACCAAAGCTACATAACCAAGACAAAGTCACAAACTTTGCTCTAGGAAACTTCTTAGAATCAAGAGAAAACTTGTTTAAGACAAGGGAAATTTGTGACCTCTTTGGCAATCAGCCGACCATCCACTTCATTGTAAGAGCTCTTTATATCTTGGACTGTAGTGAGAGATGCACAAACAGCATTGATTCCAAAAGAAATCTTCTCTTCTGCCACCAGAGGGGCAATATTCTGATCCCTGTACTGGTCCTCACCTAAAACAAGAGACACTATGAGTGTCTGAAGGAACTTCGCATCTTCAATATGCAAGACAGGAGAGAGGCAGACAAAAAATAAACTGGAGGAAACTAATGTTTAGAAAATAATTTTACTTTGTCTTAACTATAATCAGAAAAAAGCATTCACCCTTTGCAACACAGTCCATGGCAGCTTGCCAGCATAAGCATCACCAGCAGATGTGCTTGCCTGTGTCCTCTGGTTACTGCTTTGCCTTGATTCTACATCCTCTCACAGTATCTCATGAAAAAACTTCAGAATAAACCTCTCTCTGTCCACACAATATAAACAAGCTTTCTGGACATAGAAAACATTTCAGAGGCCTTCCATGTTACTGGGAGCTTTATCAGGGGTACTAGGAGCAAAGATTCATGTGGAAGAAGGACAGAGGCAAAAGTTCAGAGGTGCTACCTCACAACATTTGGGAAGCCTCCAAAAAGTACCAGGTTCAGCAGTTTAATGACTGAATTTTCTATTCCCATTCACACTTGGAAAAACTATATGTACCTTTATCAAAAAAGAAAGTCAATCTTGTATTTTTGACAATTTTGTAGACTGGGAAAACAGCTGACTTATAAAACTGTTTACTGCTGGTGACACAGCAAAAAAGGCAAAAAATTAGCACATATAGTTAATCTTCCTGTGGTATAAGTAAAATTCCCCAAGACTGTGTCACCATTTCCCTTCCAGCAGGACATGGTCTTAGGGCCAAGCCTCTGCACAACAGCAGCTGATTAGTGAGAAGCAATGAGATAGTGGTGAGACAGGACACAATACTGCTGAAAATTCCCACTGCTATTTGCAACAAGGTCATAAATCTATTTTAAGGAATAAACCATGGTATTTGGGGAGATTGTGATACAATTTTTTTAAAGTCAAAATTTCCATTTTACCAAGTTCCTTCGGGTGTATTGATGGAATAGACAGAGTGCAGGGAGAGCAAGTGCGATCATTTCACACTTGGGAGATCACCTCTTATGTGTTGCTCTGTGATTTCCCTGCAACAGGGCATCACTGGAGTCAGATGGCCACAATCCATGATCCATCTGGAAAGAACTGTGCAGAAAACAAGCCCCCCAGACTTCATAAAGAATTAATGATTCAAAAATCAAATCCTTCTGACTTCTACAGGTAATATTTTGATTTCAGAGGTCTACTTTGAAACAATTTGTCTTTCAACAACCCCTTCCCATGCTTGACTTGCAGATTTTGGGGTGTAGATAGACAGCATTCTGAAGGAGTACTCTCAGCCAGTCTTTTCACATTGTTTTAGGCTGGAGCATCACCAAGAAAGATTATTTTGATCTTTTTAAATGAGAAATGACCATCCCATTTCATGCCAAGCTCTAGTGCAGAGGTGAATGGACTACTTGTTGAACAAACAGTAATCAATAACTGATATGTTTTGTCTGTTTAATAATTGAAGCTAACAATATACTTTAGTTAAAAAGCCTCTTCATTAAATGGAATATAACTTAGTCCCCTACCCCTCTCTCCCCTATGCTCTCTCCTACTCTGCAGGCATTTGCAATTAAACTCAATACTTCTTTTTCTGCTGTTTGGGTTTGGTTTTTTTTTCCTGTTAGCACTGTAAAAGCAGAATGTCTCAGTTAAAGCTTCTCCTTTAATATTTGTCCAATAGAAATCACGATCTTACAACTCAGGGCATGTTATCCCTCTTTACTCTTCATGTCTCTCTGCTGCTCGATTCCTGCCCTTCTTTTTTTGCCCAATTCACAGTATGTTGCAACATCCTCATGTATCTTACTACAGTTGTGTACAACATTCAGTAATGCAGTTTTCCAGGCTTTTAGAGTGAGCTCTAGACACAGCTGGAACACTAACAGCACATTATAAGAATAAAAAGAGCACTGCCCTGACAAACAGTGGTGGATATGAGAATTATCACATACCTTGAAGTTGTACTGCTTGGAAATTGCTACAATACTGAGGGCCAAGCTTAATAATAACTTCTATGGTTTCCACAGAAATGGCTTCTTCAAACAAGTACGTAGGGCCAAGGCGCCAGGTCAAGGTTGACTTCTGTTTCCAGATCCGAGGAGTAGCTATGTACCCATAGACATCAATAAAGGAAGAGGGTTCCATGGAAATACAGCTACCTGGTAAAGGCTGGAGGTACTGCATCTGCAACAGACAAAGAATTCACTGAGGGGATCCAATACACTCAGGGTGCCCCGGGGTCTTGTCCCTCCTACCTCTTTGCTCATTGAAGTCTGTCAGCTGTGCAAGACAACTATATTGGCTTTGAGTGGGATGGAGCTCATTTTCCCACAGTGCTGTGCTTTGCACTGGGAGCTGGAAAGGTGTTGATAACACCAGTGTTTTGGCTATTCCTGAGCAGTGCTAGCACAGCATCAGCACTGTGTCACCAACATTGACCCATCAAGGGGCTGAGAGTGGGCAAGATCCTGGGAGGGGATACATCTAGGCCAGCTGACCCAAATTAACCAAAGGGATATTCCATACCATATAGTGTCAACTCAGACATAAAAGCTAAGGAAAGGAAGAAGGGGGGAATTCATTATTTACAATGTTTGCCTCCAACAGCAACTGCTCTGTGTGCTGAAGCCCTGCTTCCCAGGAAGTGGCTGAACATTGCTCGCTGATGGGAAGTAGAGAATAAACCTATTTTTCTCTTTGCTTGTGCACGCAAAAACTTTCACTTCTGCTTTAGTAAACTGCCTCATCTCAACTTACAAGTCATTTTCCATCTTATCTTGTCTCCTCTGTCCAGCTGGGAAGGGGACTGATAAGAGCTGCTGGGTGGGCACCTGGCATCCAGCCAAGGTCAACCAACCACAAAAATTGTCAACTGCTGTTCAGATTGGACTTTGACAAGTACTGTAAACATAAGCATTTTGGAATGTTTGAGCCTAATTTTTGTTCCAAAAACACAGTCAAAAGAATTTCAAATATTGGCAAAGAAAAATGCTGTCTTGACTCCAGACTTATTTTTCCTTTTCTAAACTTTGTAACTCAGAATGTGACTTTGAACACGGAAAGACAAGTTACAGATGACACTTTGTACTGGTACGCAGAGAATAACCAGTTTATGAAGAGTGAAGATTGTCCACTTGCATCAGTAGGCTTCAGTGGAACTATACATTATTTAGGAAACAGGGCCATTTATTTTTGGTATCAAAACAAAGGATTTGGCCTCCTAAATTGAGTCTATTCTTGTATTTCACTGTAGACAGCTCTAACAGGAAGAAGTAGTTGGAATTTTTTGATAGAGAGAAACTATATTGTGCTTTGGGGCTTAGCCCTGCCTTTAACAATTTGCTGTTAGGATGGGAGACTCCTAGCATTTACTAATCTCTGACTACGGAGATTTAGAAGACAGGGCTGGTCAATATTAAGAGGCAGAAGTTGATACCTGAGTGAACAAATATTACACTTGATGCAATGGAGTAACCGCACCCCCAGCTCCACCAACCAAAAATAGCCTTGGGTATTGCTAACAACCTTTGTGCATTTCTAACTTCTTAGACAATCTTTACTTCACTGTACTTCACTTCAAGATGAAGGCTTGCATTATGTCAGCAACCCCAACACTGGGACGATCTTTTGTTTATTAAAGGTTTCTTTTATTTATATGAGCCGTTTCACTGAATGTTAAACACACTTGCTGTGAATTCCTTAATCAATTGCAATGTTTAGGCCTAGTTTTATTGATGACTTTCAGTCTCATTTGAAGGAAGTCAAATTAAATTAAATTTTCATTCTTGAAATGGATATAGGTCCCAAAAGGCATTTATAAGACAGATCATTTTTCTCAAGTATGGCAAAGAGAATATTTGGAATTAAACAGGTTGTGTTTACAAGGGAAGTATAAAACACACAAGTGAGCTTTGCATGTGCTGAGATTGAATTGAAATATGGGAACAAAAAGGAAGAGACCAAGGTTACAAGTTTCAATTAATAAAAGGATTCTATTCAAAAACCAAGCCAAAAAAATACCACACCAACCAGAGATGCAATAGAAAGAACAGGCTGCCTTTTCAACACTGCATTCAAAATCCAAAAATCAGATCTCTGAAATAATATGAGATTAGCTTCAAAACCAGGAGCACAATGATATCAGGAATATAAACCAGGGGCTATTCTCATTTATCTTGTACATTATGAACCCTTCAGGTGCATCTAGATTGCTTTCTCATGATATTTCATGCAACCTGAGAACTGACTGCTGTGCAACAAAAATCACAAGAAATGGCACATTAGGGGAAATACCAGCACACCAATATTTGCAATGAACTCATGAACTGATATCTCACACACTGAACAACTAACCCAGGGGAACACCTATCTGTTCCTGAATACTGAGGTTGTGGGCAGAAAAAAGGCCACTGACTCAATCAGCTGATGGTTCAATTGGTTTAAGAGGTAGAGGACAGCTTGAAACATGCCCATATATGATGCTGAAGGAAATTCCTCCCATCTTTGGATTCTTGCAAAGAGCCGGTCAGTCACAGAAGCCTATTTCTCCATGACCTTTCCACTTTTCAAGGGCTTTCTTCAAAAGAAAAAGTGTAGACTGCCTACATAACTCATCACCTTTGCAGGTTTTAGCCTGAATCCAAAGTATCTTTGGTTTAGGTCACACCTTAATGCAAAGTACTTTTTATAGCTGGCAACATCTGCAAATCTTGGGTTTAAACTGATAGATACTGAGCTCTGAAAATTTTGGCCTAAGGTTACAACTGAATTTCAGCAATATAACTCTAAGCTACCTGCAACCTAGGTAACCCCAACTCTAGAGGAGCATCACCACTCAAAATTACCCTGGTTATCCACATGCTGAGGAGGTATGGGGGAAGTAGTTGAAAGCATCAGTATAAGCTGAGAACATACTTCTGAAAAGCAACACAAATGCACCCTGGTTTGTACAGATTTCTGACTCCGCTCACGCCCGGCATAGTGGCACATGTTATGCATGCAAATCACCACGCTTTGAGTTTCTCAGATTAATACTGAAAAGTCATAGTAGGTGCATGGGGACATGAAAATTAACAGCAATGCAAGGCAAATGTCAAGCATGAGATCTATGCAGAGCCTTTACCTTTGCAGAGCCAAGCATCTGACCATTCATATAAGCTGACACAATGCAGTTCTTCTTTCCTTCCTTAGCAACTGTCACTGTGAGATGATGCCACTGGCCAGTGACCAGCAGTTTACCACAGCCAAACTGGACTTGCCTTGGAAATGCGGAGGGATTTAGGACCTCACCCTCAGGTTCCATAATATCTGTAACAGCAAAAACAGGGGTAAGTTCACAGAGAGTTTCTCACCTTCACCTCCCTCTGGAACACAGCTATCAAATGTGACAGAAAGAACATGATGCTCCATGGGTAGAGTGTGATTTGATGCTATTATATCCAATGTCTTTAAAACATGGCCCAAGGTCTGTTATCAGGATCTATGACTTGCACAAATCTCAAGAGCCTTCCAGCATAAAATGTGCCACCCTCCCAAATAACACCTGCTATCTGCCTCAACATTGCAAAACTAGACCAAACTAGGGCAAAGCCAATGTATTCTGTAAGAGAACCCCTCAGGATATTCACTGAGTTAGCTGACACAGAAAAAAATTCCTAGCAAATCCATGAAATGATAAAAATCTCTATATTAATTTGTAGCTTTTATGAAAAAAGGCAAGCTAGAGCTTTTAACGTTCTCTAAGGCAATCAGAGCACTCACACAACGTCAGCTGTGCATGAAAAAAATCCCAGCTACTATTCCCATTCCATTCCCAACTTCCTCTGGAATATTCAATCACATTTACATTTGAAGTACCTACTCTACTCAATAAGGAAAAAGGGATAAATATCAACAGAGAACAATATTAACAGACTGTCATGATAGAAAACATTCTGAAAGTGAGGATAGGAAATGAGTTGTCTCATTAGGAAGCTCAATCCTAGCTCCCCAAATCCTCAGTCCTACTCTCCAAACCTGCCTAGTGTCACACAGAACAGGCAGGGACCAGCTGGTTCAATTCTCCACAACTGCATAGAACAACATAACTGACACTCAAAAATTTTCCATAGAATATTGCAGTAATTCACAATGCCTACAGCAAACTTAAAAATTAAACATGGCCAAGAATTACAATCACAACAGGCTGCGAGAGGAAAACTAAAGAGAAATTTCATTAATATCCTGGGCACTTCAAAGAAGAGGAAATTTATTGATGAAAAATTCCAGATAATAAGAGGACACAGCACTGCAGCTTGACTGAAGAGAGCCTTACCAAGTGGCTGGAATTCCACTTCTTCTGTAGAAATGACCAAAGAAAGGTCCTGTGGGAAGAAGCCTACAGAAAAGCAAACATATTCTTGCTCTGTTCTCGACATGTGCCTCACGACCGTTAGGAAGCGGAGCGGGTGACTGTTGTGGACCACACCAAACTTGCTAACCAGGAACCAGCAGGAGAGTGTCAGGCCACTTGAGGGAGGGAACATTCTGGTGCCTGCAGACAGGAAAAAAAAAGACAGTAAGGAAGTTGTCCTTGTGCAGCCATTAGCAAACTGCTTTCTGTTTCATTTGTAGTCCATACCATGGAAGAACCAACATTAGACTAAGGGGTTTAATTTCTGCTCTATTAGATTTCATTGCCTGTATTCAGTATCACAGAGATTGCACATATGAGTCTGTGCACATGTATAAATATCCTAAAGTTGACTGATGAGAAATGCCTACTAGATCTGCATGCTACAGAGCTCATGAATTAGGAATCTCTGAGCCAGAAACAAGTTCTCAAATTTCACAAAAATTCAGGCAGCAACAGGTACAGCCATTTCCCAGTCCACCCAATAGATTTTGTTGTATAGGAGAATCCCATTAAGAGACAGTTCCATGTCTCCCAATTCCTTCCATGGGAGATTACCCCAAAATCTGGTGGCTCTTACTTGTTAAGACTGTTTTCTAACCAACCTGCTTTAAATTTGTATTGCTAATGTTAATGTTGATTCATCACACTGTTTAAGCTACACTCGATTCCACATTTCGCTGAGCAGTACAAGTTATACAGTTCAGAGCTGGTCTGGGACACAGAGACAGAAATGTTTTGAAATACACAGCTTATGTGCTGCCATTTCTTATAACTGTTGAATGCTTTCAGTGGGGCTGAAAAGTCAGTGCTCCCAGGAGGCTGTAGGGGAGTCAAAGTGCTTACCCGTGCCAATTCCTCCCGAGACAGATTGGTCTGCACTGGATCCCATGACAGTAGCCAAGGTAGGGAGGTATAAACACCTACAAAAGCAAGCAAGCACTCATTCATCAGAAACATAAAATCATCCCTGAAAGTCACCAGTGACTTCTGATACTGCAGAGTCATGGTAGCAAGGCAGAGAGGAGGCTGTCAGCAATAAGACAGTAATGAAATATGTTGGCAATACTGCTGCAAGGAAGGCAGTGACAGGGCACACAGATTAACATGAAGAGGGAAGTGAATAGTTACTGGGTCCAGAGTAAGGGCTTGGAGACTGCAGAGCAGGTAAAACAAAAGCAACAGCAGCCATACCCATAGCCTTCCATGGACATGTCAAACTCCACAAAGGATGGAGCTAAAGCAGTGCTGCGCAGCTGGAAGTTTCGAGGTGATGTCATGGAGATGAGACTCATGGCAGTCTGGAGTGCCAGTGCAGATCCCTTAGACACCCAAGGAGAGTTCCTGGCAGGCACAACTGTCTGAGGATCAGTTTTGCTGTTCACCACGTCCTCCTCTGAACCTAAAAGATCAACACAGTGTTTAACCAGATCAACATCTGCAAGACTTTTTCCAATCACAGGTGTTGCCCATATTCTATTCACTGCTAAGAGCACCATTGCATGTTCTTGAAATAACATGTCCTCAGCAGCCGACAGAAATCCTCAGCAGTACAAGAGGATTTGAAGAATGACTGCAAAGAACATAAGACCCAAATATGGACCATGCTGTAGAAGGTATCTCATAGGCATGAGAACAGTTTAAGCACCAAATACTACTATACTGTAGCCTTTCACCTGTAAAATACATCAGAGCAGAGAAAGGACTTGGATGGAAAATAGCCTGTATAAAGCAAGGCAGACTACTAGGATATCCTAGGGACTACGAAAAGTAGTGCTCTTTATTCACATCTTTATTCTATTTCTAGCTATAAATCACAGGAAGAACATGCTGCAAAACCAGGAGACACTGTCCGTGGTTTGTAGAATATAACTAGTATTTTTATAGATCACTTCCATGTCTGATCCAGGAAAGTCTGAGTCTATAATCCACATCTATCTTGAGCAAAGATATTATAACTTGATCTCTGCTGGTCATTAAATCAGCTCTCAGTGTTGGTCAAGTACCACCCAATCTGGGCAATACCCAGTGTAAAATTTCCAGGCATACTCCACCTTCATGGTGACTGTCTTGGAGCAGCCTACTCAACAGGAGTTTCCTGTCATTTCAGAGGCATCTCTAACCCAGCAACAGGCTGTTCATTGTGTGCTTACCTGCATTAGCTGAATCACTGCCCTGACATGGAAGGACCTTAGTCTTGTTTGTGCTAGGCCCAGAAGGTAGTGGTAGAGAACCTCCCAACCACAGAAATTGCCTAACATAAAAAAAAAAAAAAAGAAAGAAAGCAGCTTAAAAAAAAGGAAAACAATGAAGCCAGACACTTTGGAGTCAAAGCAACCATGAAAATACAGCTCTGACCTCTGGAGAACAACTTTGTTATTGAACACCAAGTTTTAAAGACATGCCAAATAAAATTGAAGAAATATTTTCTGTTGTAACATCACAAATACTGGGTTTGCTTTACATTTCCCCTTTTAAGGTCTTCCTGTTGAAAAAAATCAGATTCCTTTTCTTCATCAATACTTTTGAATAACCCTAAATTTTCAGAAACAAATAAGTCTCTGCATTGGGGTTTTTATTGGTTTTTCCAAAGAAATTCTATTCCATATTTGAGCAAAAGAAATACAATCTTCCACTTAATATCCAACTTTAGCAGCACTCTGATACCTGTTAGGTACTGTCATGCCTAGCATTTGTTAGCATTAACAAAGAAAGTGCAACCTCAAACTAGAAACAGCAACTGAGAAAGAAGACTGCACTTTCTCATATCTCAGATCCATGTCAATGACAGACACAGAAATAAAAAGTCACTTTTACTCTTCAGAAAACAGCTTCTCCATATGAATACTGAGAAAGAATGACCCTGGTTGTTTTGCAATGACTAAATTAGTTCATTCATAAATAGCTTTACAACCCCTGCAGAGATGATGCAGCAGAACACTACAGACTCATATCATCTTCAGTAGTCATTTAAGCAGATATCCTGCAATCAGTGGGAAAGGAGTATTAATTGGGACTTGAAAGGCTAAGTCTTGAGAATTAGAGGACTACATGAAGCATCAAATTATAAAAACTTTTCAAAAAAATTGTACCACTAAAGCAAATTGTTTCCATTAGATACAATCTGATACCTTAACACATCTGGCTCAATAGCCTGCGATGCAAGCTTCTCAAACACCCTAGTGAGGGGAAGGTGGAGGGGATGACTGTCATTGCAGAAGGCATCTTGACAGGAGGTTATGACGGTGCTCAGCAAGCCAGATTCACACATCACCTGACGACTCTTCTCTGACTTCACCAGGGACTGGATATGATCAACCAGAGCACACTGGATTTCCTGTGAAAGCTGAAATGGACACAGAAGTGAAGTCAGAGGGCTGGAACTAAACTGTATATGGTGACTGATTTATTTTATTTTAATTTTTTTTCAATCGTCAAATCCCTGAGTGTAAACATCTGGCTCAGAAAAGAAGTCCCTAAGGCAAGAGGCTCAAGCATGGCTGTTCTATCAAGCTCTGCACTTAAACAGTGTGCATATATTCATCTGAGCAGCTGCTTGGCCATCCACAGCTCAGCTTTCCTGCCTCAGAACTAGGGTAGTGAAGGAAGAAAGCAAGTGGCTGTCCTTCAAAACAATGGACCACCACCAAGGGCAGGTTATTAGGCATAAGCTTTAAGACCAACACAGGAACTCAGAACATATTTAACATTAAGGCTGTGGAGAGCCATATTGACATGATCTAATCTTCAGTCTAAAAGTATTGTTCTTAAATGAAACTCTATCTAGCAATGTCATGAAACAGTTTTAAACACTTCTCTATGGGTTTTGCTGAACTGAAGCTTTACTTCATTATTGCTTCTTAATGATCTTAAAGTCTCTCAATTCTCATAAATTATCTTTACAGCAATTTGTTCCCAATTAGGAATGGATTGTACCCCATTGACCTAACTAGATTTCACATAAAAGTTACTGGATCATATATTTAAACACAAATCTTACAAAGATGAATTGTTCTCTATTTGCAAGAGCTTTCAAGCTTTCTCATGTGCTTTTCTATGAAATAGATATGGAAACTTTTAACAGAAACTTTTAAAGAAAAGACAGACACACAAATTAAGGCAATGGGATTTGATTTTTTAACATGAATGAGAAGCAACTGGATTGAGAATAAGCCTATTAAGTGCAAAGAGGAATTCAGCTCTTTTCCATCCAACCAAACAAAACCAGTACAAGACAATTTCAAAGCCAACAAGGAATTTGTTTTCAAAGTGTCCCCAACTGCAACACTTAGAAAATAATACTGGCACATCCATTACAACATACATATTGTTTCTGCAAACTCAACTACCATTTTTCATATCTGAAGGGTGAGTTCTTTGGATAACGTTTTCTTTTCTCTGAATGACTATTCATTTCCAGGGACACAAGTTTCACTGTGCGTCTTATTACATACAGAAATCATCCAGCAGACTAAACTACACTATTGCAGTGTTTCAAAGTCTCACTTATAACTTTTTTTATCTTTTAATTAGCATTTTACTCCATTTCTGACTAAATGCAGGAAAGTATCAAGATGTGTAAAACTACCACTAAACAGAGAATGACACAGGTCTTGACTAAGTGAAGCAACTGGTTCACTCCAAAATAAATCAAATAAAAGCATAATGGTGTACAAAAAAATTGATTGTTTTCATTAGCCCAGCAGCCTTGTCAATACCAATATTGCCTTGTTTTGAATAAAATGTGCTGTTTTCATGGATCTTTGCTCCAGTAAAATGGGATTTTAGCGGAAATATTAAAGGTGGCCAGGAAACCATGCTGTGTGTTTCTGTATGCATGGATTGATTTTCCGAACACATATTAGCTGCACCGTGAATCAGGATATTGAAGGTGAAGTTAGAATGTAGTTGAGCTCTGCCTCAAATTAGAGTTTTAAGGGCAAAATATCACCTTTTTGCAAGTTGCCCAATCTGCTTAAGTAGTTCCCAGATTATTTCTCCTAAGAGCCCATAGTTTTAAAACTTGGTACCTGAATTTAATTCACTGTTATTCATCTTCAAGATTATTATGCTATATTCAAGATAAGGAAAAATGATGAACCTTTGTCAGGGTGGGTTCACTTCAAAAGGATGCAATTTCCTTAGATTTGAGAACAATACAGCAATAAATAAGTCTGTGTGTAGAAATAACTAATAAAAGGTTACTTTGTTAACATCTACAGTGAAAACAAGTTTTTTAGGATAAATTTAAAGCAGGGATAAAGCTGTTTTTGAAAGGTGCAAAATCCTTATTGAGGGACACACAATGTTTTACTTTCACAACAGTGGCCATGACAGCAGTTCATCATAGGAGAGACATGGATGAAAACAAAAAGGAAAATCTAGCTGTGGAAGCAATAATATTTTTTAACAAAAGCATAAATAATTTACATGATGAATTGTGTGAGGATTTTTTTTTTTCTGCATTCACAAGAAACATGGCAAGATGATGAGACAGAACTGAATCATGCTTTGATTCTCTTCTCAAAAGGTCTTTCCCTTACTCAGCTTTGTCAGATCTATGAGAAATCCATGTCTGACATTGCAAATGGGAAAGATCTGGCATGACACTCCGGAATCTTAAAAGCCCCAGTCTCAAAATTCCAGTCAAGGATGAGATGTGTCTGAGAGGAAACTTCTTTCTTTTTAAGGTAGAAAAACCCCTGTGAATATCCTGGGCCACATATCTAAAGTGGATGCTAACCTGTCTCAATTTAGTGTTTGAAACATGTGCAATGCTATCTTTCATCACCGAACAGACTGCATATTAATAAAAGGAAAATCTATCCTGTATTTGCTCAAACAACACAGAGTCTTGATGGAAACTGGAAACCTAGTACCAGTCATAGGCATGAACATAAGTAATGTCCTCTAAATACAGGTTACTGACTCAAAGACAGTCTCTTGGTCAGTTTTAAAGTTTTCAGCAAGTTTTCATACCTATGACATTCAAATGATTTTTTTCTCATACCTTGCAATAGCAGTAATGTACATCCACACATCTGTTCTCCTCAGCTTTTAACTTTCATTCCAGACAGTACAAGAAATGGCTGAAGTGCAAAATCACCTATTTTACTGTCTGCTGCTGGTTTTTCTATGCTGACAGGCTCAACAGCGCTTCAGCCCATCACTGCTTGGGTCTGACAAAGGTCACTGAGATGTTGCAAAATTGGCAGGAAATGGATATTATCTCTGAGGGTCAGAATCAAAGTGCATTAATTTTATTGAGTTCCATTAATGTTTCTGTAAAAGCAATGCTTTCTCATTGCCAATTCTGTGAAAGGAAAGGAATTGCACATGACCTGAACTGATTCTAAAGATTTTTCCAGATTACTCCTGGACACCCAGGCCTAAAATAGCCATCACAGCATTAAAACAAGCAGAAAGATGAGTTACTGTCTCTTCTTCTCCACAATTGCTTCTAAAAAATGTACTATTTGACTCAGTCTTAAATTTAGAGCAAGAAGCCCCTTCAGACTTTTTTACTAAAGTCTGCAGTAAAAAAGCTCCATCTGCAAAGACAGTATTTCATCTCTCATATAACTCTCAAACACTGTTGCACTAGAAAGAAGAGAATAGTACCCTGTTTGGGGCAGAATATATCTACCCAAAGAGTAATTCCTTCAAGTATTGTCCTTCTAACAAGTAGCTCCCCTTTACTAGCCACTGAGATTCACCTTTTGCACCAGATCTTACCCGACTCCTGTGCTTCAAACAGAATCTCCTTGCACAGGGATTCATGCAGTGGTATATGTTATGATTAAAGTCCAGCCATTTATGTCTCTCCCTGGCAGCATCAGTGAGCTTCTCAAACTCTGAAATATTCTATTCATTCTCTCAATGATTTTTAAATAGAAATAGCCAGGAAAATTCTATTTTTCCTATATCCTTGGTGTTGGTTATTTTATGAAAACTCTTCGGGACGTTTCTTAACTCCTAGCTAGAGCTTGACTCAGGACCTTGCATAATAGTGGTCCCATTTTACCCAAGATCATCCTATTCACAACAGCAACACTAAAAAAACACTACCAGTAATAACTTCTTGTTGACTAAGAAAAAAGGAGTGAGAGAAAGAAAAGATGAGCATCCTTAAATACATAACTGAAATTGCTGGAATTTGTGTTCTGGTCTTTCATACTTTTAAGAACACTGCCATCTACTGAGAGTCTGAGAGGCTTTCTCTCTTACAGAGCTCAAGTCCTAGAGCCAACACCAACTTCTTGCTGACACTCTCATCCAATTAACTGTTCTACTCGTTTTTCAGAAATTAATTACTGTAATTAACAAAATTTCACTTGCTGATGGCTTGATTCCAATAAACAGGGTTGGAATGTGCCAGCAGTTATTTGCCCCTTTCAGAGCTCTGGATGAACAATCCAGTTTTATTTCAATCCCTCCATACGTACTTTAACTGTATTCAAGTATTTTAGACTAAATAGCCAATGAAATATAGGCAATATGCTTATTCAGAGTGGGTGTGTGTATATGGAAAGTTTGACAAAGTAAGACAGATTCTAAGCTGCATTGAAAGTTTACGGACTATTAGGTCTGCAGAGCCAGACTGTTCTGCTTACTAGGTCTGTTAGCAGTACTTTAAGCAATTTTCAAGGCACTTCTACACTGTGCTTTTGCAATAAGTATGCTGAGACCAGAATCTATGTACTGCATCAGACAGGTATAGAAACACTTAGCCAAACTGATAGCCAAGAGTCTTCGTTGTTCTTACATCTGTTGACTCAGTGAAATTCCTGCTGTTCCTCCTGACAGTGTTCTAGGTAAATTTCAGTACTGCAACATTTGCAAAGAGTAAGCAATTCCTGGAAATGAAGCTATGGAAAAGTAGAAGACACTGTTTAGACAGCACTTCAATATGTTCAGACTCACCTGAGCGTGTTCTTCTTTGTACAGCTTTGGCAGCAACCTCACCATGACACAGACAGCACCTGGGTGTACAATGGTGCAGTCTCTCATTTCCCACCTGCAGTAAAGAGATGCATCATCAAAATTATCATTAAAAACAGCAAGGAGGGTCCAACAAGGTTCCAGCAGAGTAGAGCATTAAATCCTCCTCAGCACTGGAAACTAAGCACACAATACAAATGACCTGGAACAGCTGGAAGCCTCCTTAGAGTAACAAGGACAGGACATCACCTGCTCAGGAGCTGATATCTCAGGGACCTGAACATTCAAAGATGTGCAGTAGCCTCTTTAAACAAAAAACTTTGCCTTGAAGGTATTTGCAGTACAGAAAACAGACAACCAGAGGAATTGCTGATGCATCAGTCCAGAACCAGTGTTATCCTTTTATTTTCTAGGCATTTATAACTTTGGTTATACAGTAACTTCAATACTTTAAAACAACAAAAATAAGCAAGGATGAGACAGTCTTGCTAAAATCAGTATGTCACCCTCCCTTCTACAAGGGACCTAAAGGAGGGTAAAAAGGTTGCAATGAAACATGTTTGTCAGCCACTCTCAAAAAGGCTCATCTGATACAGCAGACCGGTAAGTAATGTGTAGCACACTGCCACACAGTGACAAAGAATTCTTACTGCATCCTCAAGAAAGGTAATTTCAAATAAATTGCTCACTTCCAATATTTTCGGTGCAACAAATCAAAATCTGATCTGGTATAAAGAGTTGCAGCAGCAGCGGCTCCAGTGTGGATACACACACCTGTACTTCACATGAATGTGGGCAAGTTTTTAAATATCAAACAAGAAAAAAGTACACTGAAAACATGCTCTCCTCCCATCTCCCCCCAAAAACCCAAACCATTTTTAAAAAGAAAAATACAGGCTCACTAAAATCAATAGAAATTAAATTATGGTTGGAAAGCTGCCTGGCTGGAAATGACCTTGGTGTGCTGGTCAATGCCCAGGTGAATATGAGCCAGCAGCGTGCCCAGGTGGCCAACAAGTCCAATCCTGGCCTGTATCAAAACTAGTATGGCCAGCAGACCAGGGAAATGATCGACCCCGTACTTGGCACTGGTGAGGCCTTGAGTGCTGTGTTCAGTTCTGGGCCCCTCAGTGCAAGGACATTGGGGTGCTGGAGCGTGTCCAGAGAAGGGCAACAAGGCTCTTGAAGGGTTTCTAAGAAATATAATATAAGACATATCTCCAGCCTTCTCTGTGGTTTTCTGTGAGGCCCTCGTTTTATGGCCTATCTTAGTACAAAATCTGTCAGCCCGTACCAACTCCTCCCTTCTGCAAATATCCCATCTCTCACACTCCTGCCCTGGGGCTATTCAGTCAGCCCCGTGATTCCACTCCATCTACCTCACAAGTCTCCTGGTATGAATCACAAATCCGCTCTGCACTGGCTGCTACTTAAAAATAAGACAAATAAGAGGGTTTGGGGACAAAAACGAGATGTCACAAAGAACCTGAGGAGCTGTTAGCACAGTGAGTCATCTGCCGTGACAGCAGCTGCAGCAGCCATACTGCTTGGGTGGGCACAAAGAAGGGCTTCCCTCCCAAAGAGAGATGAGCCTTAGCTACCACAGCTTGCAGCAAGCTATGTCTAATCACCAGGAGCAAAAGGAAAACCAGAGACCCCATCTGTCAAAAAAGCATTCCAAGCGTTACTGCAGGAGCAGGAACACAGAGGGTTGGTTCTGAGATGGAAATGACAGGGTCAATTCCCCTGTGGCCCAGAAGCTTGCAGCATCATTGACCACAGGACAGTGGAAGGGGCTAGAATATTATCCAGCATTAATACGCTAATTTTCCTATGTCTTAGTCACAGGCTCCTGTAGGATCACCTCCTTTCCCTGCCTCTTTGGGGACTTTAAATATATGTTGCAAAATGGGGCATCACAGGCCACCTACACTGACTGCATTCAAGTTCCTCCTTTCAAGCTGCATAGCTGCTGCCTGAACCCTTTTCAGGGGGAAGTGTGAGTGTGCAGTACAGCTAAGAGGAAGCTGCATTAGGGGAGCAACAGGCTAGCAGGAATGCTGGGAACTTGATTTCTGATTTTTTATTTTCATAAAATTTACTGCTGGAAAAGGATACAGGCTGTGTGGCCTGAAGACTGACAGCTTTCCAGTACGTGTTCCTCTTCTGTGTTTGCACACACTTGTCACAGACAGTCTCCATCCACCTCTAGCTAATCTGACTTCCTTTTGTGCCTTCACATGCCAGAACCAAGCCAAACAGTCCTAAAACAGACATTGTGAACTGAATGGGTCCCAATTTACAGGATTAATTTCTCCACAAGTCGTATTCAGTTACTGCACAGCATCACATCTCAGCAGGCAGAACAACACAAGGACATAGGAAGCCTTGCTCATTTCAGGCCTAGTGACTTGAGAAACACAGCCAGAAGACAGAGCCACACCCTTCCCAGCATTGTCCCTACCTACTCTTTCTCCCTTATTGTCCCTGGGCCTCCCTTATACACATACTCCAGCAACAGACTGTGTACTTCTTACAACTACCACCATCTATATACTCTTTGCACATGGACCCATGTTCTCCAAAGTCAGGCTAGGAAGATCTGCTTGGAAAAGAGCATTCACTCCTCCTGAGCTACCAAGTCCTCTCCCCAGCACTGAGTATCTAACCAGAAGGTTCCAGTGTAATTCAGAGTGGTGACAAGGAGCAAACATCTCCACGACTACTTTAAAATCCACTGCACAAGGAACAAAGAAATCCACCACACATTTTTCTACTTGCTCCAAACAAATATAAAGACAACCAGAAATGCTTACTCAGCCTGCCTCAGTACTCAGGGGAAAAAAGTTCTGCTGACTTCAATGACTGGTGCTACAAGGGCAGACATGGTGTCTTGGTCTTTAAACTTGGAAGATGACTTTGCAGTAATCTACAATAAGGGTTGAAGGAATCTTACACTTACCAATTTAGCCTTTTTAAGCATAACTCCAACAAGAAACATTTTTGATAAAACGACTTAGAGGTTCAAGATAAAGCTACAGACAAATTAAGAGACAGAAGATCTCATCAGTTACAAAATGCAAGTTATTCAGAACTGATTCACAGCTGACAGCTATGCTGATTTCTGGTATAGTCTTCTCTTCCTACAAAGGATATATATTTTGATATAAACCATCATTCAATGAGGCAGGCAGCATAACTATTCCTTTTACAATTTTCTCTATTTCATCATGAATAAACGAATGAGAGTGTATCTACACACGTGTGCTTGGACACCCATTCATGGGGGAGCATTTAAAATAACTTAAAGTAACTTTTATTTTTAATGTATCAAGTGACTGGAAGGAGCTTTCCACATAATTGAAAACGTCAAAATTGATTAGGGCAGGTTCAAGCAGTGACTAAGAACAAGCTTTAAGTCCCAGCAACCCTGCTCTTAGACTCCATTCCTGGTCCCACATTGCTGGTGTCAGAATCTTCAACACGAACTCAGCAACTCTTGGCATATTGTGTCCCACTGCTGCACTAAATCCTTATGCCCCAATTTTACCATCATTTACCTTTCTAAAAGTGTTGATTTCTGCTGCCTGGAGGCCTGGGAGTTCAGACTGTGATACTGATTTATTTGTTCTTGGCAGGTTATATCACACCTTACCTCAGTTTACTACCATCTAAAATGCACAGACCAGTCTTAGTACTATATTTGCTGTAATAAATAAAAGCTTACTTCTCTTCAGGGTTTCCCCATAGCGCATAGGCAGAGGCTGGTAATTTGTTGCCTGGTCTTTTGAAAGCAACAGGATGCTCTACTTGAGCTTGGGATCCCTCCTGATCGTCTCTTGATTCTTCTCCCATGTCTGGCTGTCTCTCCTTAAAGTAGCTTTCCTGATGGAGGGTTCCTTTGACCATATGATCAAGAAAATTGAGAATCCAAATGCAGTTCTTTAGCCACACTGGCAAAGGTTCTGAAAAACAGAAAGCTGCATCCAAGAATTCTGCAAATGTCCTTTTCTTCTCAAGGCTAACAGGAATTTGCCTTTCCCCTTGTGTCCAGAAGCATCCAAGTGATCCGAGATCCTCTGCCATCTTTTCAAAGAGACCATTCCTCTGGAAGAAGTTGCTGTTGACAGGGTCTAAGTGCAGGGCTGCAGTTATGCCCTGAAGTGTGTAGAAAACAAGCTGCAATATACAATTCTGTCCAACTGCTGTCCACTGCCCAGATGGAGGGTCCTGCAATCCACCTTCCATGTCTGAGAGGAGGGACAAGAGCCCATTGAATCCACTGCAGGTTCTGAAAGCTGAATGGCTCTTGGGACTCTCCAGTATCCTCAAGAGTGACTACAGACATTCGGAAGAAAGGAAACAAAAGAAGCACTTAAATTCAGGGACAAAGAAGCTTTAGAATATTTTAAAATTCCAAGTTTGCACTAAAATAAAGGTCATCACTGCACAACTTCTCCTACTCCCTTCCCCCATATACCCAATGAATCAAAGCCAAGATTTGAATGCACCCTCCGGAGCAGCTAGAACAGTCAGCCTAACAGGTACAGAGTAGTGCTCACAGGAATAAGCAAAGAAATCAAATTTCCTGCACTACATATCCTAGTCAGTTTGGCCAGAGGTAGTTTCATATCTTTGGCTGTTCTTTTACCAGACTCTCTCAAGAAACCTGCTTTTCCCCTAGATAAATGAAAGTAAAGATTCAATTGTAAATACCCTCACATAGAAACTGGCAGGAAGGCACAACTCTCTACAGGCAAGTCTTCCTGCCTCCCTGAATACACGTGAGACCCACACTAGACTTTTGCTCATATGACTGAGAAAGCCCTTTCCAAAAAACCAGTGACAGGGGATGGCACAAAGAATATTGCAAGCAGCAGGCTTTCCTCATTAAGAAAGACAAGAATACCTTCTCTCAGCTAAGGTATTTTTAAAGTTTTCACAACACTGTAGAGGAAGAAAGATAGAAAAAGTCAGATGCCAAGACAATGAAGTTGTCAGATTTTATCTAACTTGGATAGGCTCAAAGGAGGTTATAAGTGAATGCCACTTGACAATATTACACATGCATAAAAAACAACTTAAACCATTTGCCAATTTTGAATGCTATGGGCTTGCCATTTTAAAACAAATCTAGAAAAGTTATTAAGAGCTGTGGAAGTAAAATTGGTGAGAAAAAGGAGTTTGCAAGGAACCAGTCTACTGCATTTGAATATAATCAATCTCAAATTTTTGGGATGTTGCACAATTAATTTTGTACAGGGACTTCTCAAATTTGAGCCTTGGCACATTGAAAAGGGGTAATTCTGACTATAGAGCTTCCCAAGAGATATCCAATGAAAGAGCTTGACTTCACAACCGCCTGAAGAGGAATGGTTTCTAACAGAAATACATCTGCCTGTAACAGGATCTAGGACCATGAGAAAGGGTTGCCAGAACTGAAGGGGGAGGATGAACTCTATTACTGTCATTCAATTTTGTATGATAATGTATCAAACCAGGCAGAGACTTCTGAACAGGGAGTAAATTTAATAACTTAGAGTTGAAGTTATCAGAATGGCTTTAACACATTTCAGAGAAGGTCAGCAGTAAACACATTTCCTCCAGCTTTAACTCAGTTAGAATTTAATCGCCTATGAGTTAGTATTCCTCTGTCTTGAATCTATAAAACTGATGTCTGCTGGAAACCCCCTAACTCAGTTACCGTTAACAGAATTTATTTCACACATTTCATTATTTGTTATTCCTCATAATTGTCCACGTGCCACACTGGAATACGGCAGTGCTAATTGCATTTGGGCTCAGGCTTTAACAGCTAAATATACATTAGCAAATCAATCTGAATTTGTGTGTAACACAATCACAGTCCCAATGGATGAAGATAATAAATTCATTTGCTTACATTATGCTTTAATACAGTTATCATTTGTCAAAATTAGACACTGAAGTTGCATTTATTTTCATATTAGTTTGGACACAATACTCAACTTTTCCACAGGTATTGTTAAAGTTTACTGTTTCAAATCAAAGTTATCAACTTTCCTTTTTTTTAAGTAACATGGTTCTTTTATTACAAAAGCAGTTGCTATGTTCTACTGAAAAGTTAATTCTATTCACACTTGGTAGAGAAGGTAGAACGAAATTTTAAAACCAGTGCTTACAACACCGCTGCTTTTCAATTGGATGCCTATGACCTAAACCAAAATAAAGCACAGTGATTCCTCTGTTTCATTGCTTACGGATCAGACTCTCTGGGGTCAAATAGAAGCTATGACTAGTTCTAATTTCTTCCTCCAAACACTTATACAACTCTTCCTTTTCATTGCCTCACCTCTTTTTCCATGATACTGGTGTATGTGGTAAATGACAAAATTAAGGACAGCAAAGTTGCAACTTTGGCAAGTTACCAGAATCAAGCTGCTCATCTCACACCTACCGTGTCCCTTCCAATCTTACTCCTTATCTTCTCATCCTCTCTCCGCATATCCACTTTCATTCACATTTGTTTCTCCTTTCTCTGTCACATGACATAGAACTGCTCTTGCAATTGCGCCTTTAGCATTTCCATTTCTCCCTCCTGCATGACTATTTAAGTCTTCAAAATACTCTGTAATCTGATACTGAGTGAACGTGTTGCTTCACTCAGAAAGTGCCCACACATGCATTGCTAAAAATCAAAGTGCCCAAGTTACCATTATTAAGAGCTGGTCCAGGGCTCTTTTTCCTTCTGCACTTACCATCTTAAAAACCAGGCAGTTTCCAAGAAAACAATGCCCAGGTGAGAGCCACCTTAATTACCTTCAGGAGATCTAGTTTCAGATGCAGTTCCCCTTGAGTGGAAGAACAGAGGGCCCCAATAATAATGCTCATATATTCTTCATAATTGATGACTGATAGCTGCTCCAAGATGCTGAGAGTAGCACTCCTGTAGCACTCATCATCCAAAAATATCTTGATGTATGGCACCATTCCGTAGTCCTTTAGAACAACTAGAGACAAATAAATTATATTTGTTAAACTATCCTTTGCATGTAGTTTTTACAGTGTTGGTGTGAAGATTTTCAGTGTTGGTGTGAAGTGCCACATTTCTACAAATACAGCAGAACAGGTGGTTAAGAAGAGCAGCTGGTTAAGCTAAAGATGACACAAAATGAATGGCACAAGAACAACTAGGGATAAAGTGACTGGATGACCATGGTTTCCAATCATCAGAGATGACAGCTTCCCAATAAAAGAATGAATGAAAAGGAAAGAACACCTTATTAATTTTCATCTTAAACATCTCTTTAATTTAGGAAGGGAACTTTTTGATGGTTTCTGACAATGTATTTACACTGTGCAAGATGCTGCAAACATGATGATTCTAGGATTCCAGAGAGAATTGAGTGTATTCCAGTATTCAGTAGAGTTCGCTCCTGTACTATTATGTTCCCTATCAGGTTCCACAAGATTCCCTACACACAGACCTCTTAGGTCTGATAACACCAGTATAGAAGCATTACTCAGCATGCACCTGATCCGACCACGATTTCAAGTAACAAATACCATGGACAAAAATCTGAATGAACAAACAATACACAAGAGTCAAGCAGACACTCTTGTTTTCCATAAGCTGTGTTTGTGCATTCTATGTAAACACTTCAGGAATATCCACATGGATGAAAGAAACCAGCTGACTATAGAGACAAGGCTCATTATGCAGGATGAGAACACCTTTGTCATATTTCTTCCTCGTGTAAGTTATCCCTAAACTTCTAGCTTTTGTCCTCCACTTTTGACTGAAGCACAAAAGTCAGAAAATTTGTTGGTGCTCTGTGGCAGTTTGACCTGGTGTGGACATGGCCACTCACCACCAAATATCACAAAGGTAATGCAGTCATACATATTTCCTTACCTGTGTTCCTCACAGACCTTGCTGTAAGGGCAGCCACCATCTTCAGCATTACAGCATTTAATTCCTTCTCAGTGCCTTCTTTCAGATCAGGTAGATGAGTTCCTGCTGTGAGTATATTAAAAGTCATATTACAATATACAAGAAATGGACAACTGTAGCTGAAATACATTAAATCGAAATGGAAAATCAGTTCTCCAGCAAATTCTAGCTTCTCTCAAGCATTACTTTCAAGCTACTTGAAACCCAAAACAAGGAAAAAGATACAGACAGCGCATTGCCTATTCATCTGCGATTGGGAAACACAGGTCTGATTCTGTGCCATGCTGCCCGTATCTCCTGCATAGGCAGTGCTGCTAATAGTGGTGTTTTCACTTCCTAACTGATGTATATTTACCTGTTTAGTGGTATGTGATAGAAACACACGCAAACAAAAGAACATGACAGATTATGAGCTGCGAAGTGGTAAAATATTATTGCAAGAGGGAGCATTTAAATACCTAAACTAAAAGTAAAGAGCAGAAATATCCTACATGTTCAAAGGCAAAACAGGATCATATGGTAGGTTATTTTAAGAATCTAAAAGTCAAAGTTTGCAGGCTAAATTTCTGGAAACCAAGAGAGGGAAGTAGTGATAATGTCTTCTCACTTGTCCCTCTTCACCTGTGTGTCTAAATTTACAAATTACATAGCCATTCAATCACTCATTCTGTAAACTTATATCACCAAGTTATCTAAAGCAGTGAAATTCATGCAAAGACAGAAGAAAGTCCCTATGCACCAGCTCATAACCAGAAGGCAAGTTTGGAAGAATCCTGGTATTTATCTTGACAATCCTTATCTAAGCACTCTTGTACAAAACCCTGGTTCTCTGATATCAAGAGCTCTAATCTAAATGTCCTTCCAGGTGATGGATGTCTGCACTCCAGAATTTCTGTTGCAATACATATTCCTTCTGTTGTGTATAAATAATTCAAGTATGTTTACTGCATCAGAGGTTATTCCTAGTACTTTGGGTCTCTCCTCCTTTACTAAATTACTCTTGCACTGAAATGTAAAGGCATTTCCAAACTCATATAACACAGAAAACTCCATCATGCATTTTTCTTTTATTAAAATAGCAGTTATAAACTTCTAAATATGTGAGTCTGTCCCCTACCATGCTAGGACTATTCTCTTCCTGTTTTTATACTGGGAGATAACTCCATCACATCACAATGAGTAGTAGTAATTGTGGGTGACATATGGCCAAAATTCAATAAACTGTTTGCCATCACCAGTCCTCAGGATTAAAGTGCTATATAATTATTTATTATACAAAGTATATATTCCACAAAGCATTGTAGAAAATTTTTCTTGCTCCAATCTCAAACTGGCATCCTAGAGAACCCCAAATTAAGACCTGTTTAAAAGTGTGGGCTGAAGGGCACCATCCAGAATAATTCATCACACACTAGTCAAGAATAGCTGAGAACTGTTTAGACTACTGAAGAGAACAATAAATAGCAAAGATTTCAGAGAGGACCCAGCTTAATGTGTCAAATTTAGGCCAGTTGGCTTGCAGACAAAATCTAGCTACTCAGTATATATAAAATACATAAGTTTACTGTAGAAAGAGATTATTCATTCCTATTGATCTTCCTACTTCAATGGTCATTGTGAGTGGCATTAATTTGTACCTGACTTCCTCAGGATCTTGGCTTCCTTCCTCAAAAGTGCCAGCAGTAGGCCTAAGAGCCCAGAGTCACGGAAAATATCACTGAATAGCAGGTCCTTCTGGGTCATGCTGAGAAGGCACTGGAGAGCTGTTAAGGTGCAGAATGGTACTATGTTTTCCTTTATCAAATACTGAACCTTCTTCAGAATTTCATGGGGGACATAGGACAGGTCTAGGACTATGGACTCCACCAGTCTGAAGAACTGGACTTGGACTGGGTGTGGTTTGAAGTGAATTATGTCAGTAAATTGGTTGATAGGTTGCAGTGTCCATTCCAGAAGAAAGAAGTTCACTCTGTCCCAAGCCCATATGGTACCAATTGCTGCCAGGATTCTTCCACACAGGTGCTGATCATTACTTCTCTGGAAAGTGGACTGCAACACCTGAAAAGCCTGAAGGTTTTTCACTGTCATTCCTGTGGGGGGGGGAAAAAAAACCCAGGTGAGATCATTTTTTTATTAGTGCTATTTAAGTCTGCAGGCACCATAACTGTAACGTTAAATCATGTCTGAAAGTGGAAATAAGAGGCATAAGGGATGTGATTGGGAGGCATATTCTGGACTTTGGATCAGACCCTACAGCAGATATGGTCAGTTCAGTTTGATGTAGGTGGCACTCAGGCTCTGGCAGCACTAACACACAGATCTGAAGATGCCATCTCATACCCCTTCCTCCTTATTAAGACACAAAATGAATAGAACCTCATTTTTCCACGACCCACCTACACAGTCACATGGACATAAATATATATATATATACACTGTACCAGAAGACCGCATCTGTTCAAAATCAAAGTGCGGCAGTTGCGGGTGTACAATATTGCCAGAAACTTTCAGTTCAGTTTTTCCACAGGTTGTAAGGCAAGTCAGCATGTCCAAGATCTCATCCAGATAGGGGTCTCCTTCATTTTGCTGCAAGCCTTCACATCTAGAAACAAAACTTGGGACAGTCATATATTCATACCTTAGTTATACAGACACTTTGGATATATCATCAGGCACATAGCAGCTACACAGAATAATCCACACCATGAGGGCACATTCTGAATCAGAACAAAACTTACAGACTGAAGGAAACTGAAGTGACACTGTAGGAGGCTTCTGAAGAAAAGGAAGATAAACGTTTTAATTTAGTCCAGTTACATGTCTTTAAAAAGAAGGTAATTCTCTCCAAAAAACCACTGATTTGGGGAGTAAAAATTGAAAATTTGTGATAATTCAAAAAATTAAAACAGACACTTTGTCTTAGAAGGAGGGTGTAGGGTTGGCAAGATAAGGGACTTGCTAACTGAGATAAATAACAGAAAAATCTCAGCCCTGAGGAAAGAAAAAATATTGTATCACATGAGTTTTGTGAATCAGACATGAAGATGGCATGTCTCTAAGTAAGGAAATAGTTTGAACTGTAACCCCAGATTCGCCATAGTTCATAGACTGAAGAGAGAGTCTGTCAAAGGACAGAGAGCTGCTTATCACATCATCCTATTCTGTACTGCTCAGAGGGGTCAATTCTAAAGGAAAACTGCAGCATCTGGGCATAGATTATTGGCAGAGAAATAGACTGATACTGGAAGTTAGAAAAATCTCAGAAGAAAACAGAACACAATGTTCTGGTTTCATCTAGAAAAGAAAAAGGAAAAAGAGAGCAAATTCTTCCTTTCAAAAAATCCTATTAGCAAGATTCTTTTTACCTAAAAAAAAAAGTTCTAAACATCAGAGGATACCTGGTCACACAAAACATTGTGGAAAGCAGCTCTCTGTCTATCCCTTTATGCCATCATATGCTGGGAATGAAGACTAATCTGAAGGCCTGAGCACATGCTATTTCTGTCTCTTCAGCCTAGTTACATCAGTTAAAAAGGATGGGGGCATTCACAGCCCTTACTAAAAAAGATCCTGTATTTTCTGCCTTTATATGGCTAGAATTTAATAAGAAATATGCACCTCAACACAAGTTATAAGGGAAAGCTGGACAGTCCCTGGTAACTAAAGAAAACACTGCCAGAAAAACACAACAGTTCTTTTCCAATCATAAATTAATAATTTTGTGCCATTCAAAAATCATAAGAAATCATAGTCGCTCACAGTAATCTGCCTTCATGATCCAAATTGCAATCCTCTAGATCCAAATTACAAAATACCCTCCCCACCACCAAAGGGACCAAAGTTGTCACAAGTGCTGGAGAAATAGTACAAGAATAGGCAAAGCCAGAGTGGAAACAAGAAAGTCTAGAAATGCTGTCTTCAACTGATATTAAAGAAACTCAGAGCCTGGTTAGACAACAAGCTGACAAGGAGAGTAACATTCTGCTTTGTACTTTGGATTAGCATAATTAGTGGGGATTTTTCCTGTTATGTTTATGCTCATATTGGTTCTGAAGAATGTAAACATTTCAGATTTACGTTTGGGTGGGTTTTGTTTGCTTGTTTTCTGCACAGCAAGCAGATAGTGTTTCCCCTCCCTAGCTGACTGCATTCCTGGATCAAAAGCTCACCTTAACTGAGACAAATGTCTCTGACCTACATCCCTTGTAATACTAATTGATGAAGAACCTTTGTCTTGTGTTCAAAAAGTCCATATCCCACCTGCAAACTAACTTCTCCTATACTGTTCTCCTTCTGTTATGGTTTAAGTAGAAAAAGTTAGGTACTGCTTCCCTTCCTAAAACAGCAATGCTTTGCATCCACACAGGATTACCTATATGATTCATATTTTAAGAGGCCTCTATGCATTCTGAAAATTAAGTTTCACCATCCTCTAGAAGTTTACTAGAAACCTCTCTTACCTGAGTAAAACTTTTAGCAGGAGTTGGTAGCCATCGTTATTTTCAAACTCTGATAATAAAGCTGACGATACAGGATAAGAATCTTTCACAAAGCACAAGACAATACTAGCAGCTTCACACACATCACAAGCAGGTAGGGTATCAGCCAGGTTAAACAGATTCTGAACAGCTATTTTAATGCAGTCCACAGCTGTGGGGGAAAAAAAAAAGGCAAGTATTTAAGACTTGACAGTCAAACAAGTTCCAAGTTAGTAACAAAAATGAAGCCAATTTGGAAAGTTATTTCCCAGTAAAATAAGAGTCAGTTGACTCTTTTTCTACAAAGAAAAGACAAGAAGGTATATGAATATCCCACTCATTTCAGAAGCTACATGAAGAGCATTGCTGGCTTAACAGTATACATGCATTTCTTTGCTTAAGCCCCAGAAACTGATTTAATATCAGGAATATAAGCTTTCAACCCACCAATTCACCAAAATTCATATACAGTGAATCCAGCCGAGTACAAGGTAAGCAGAGACTAACAAATTTAATTGTCTTGTACTAAGTCAATCACACATTCTGTGCAGAATTCACAGATTAATTCTTTGCTTAATGAAAGATATGTAATGGGGTACACACATTTTGCTCTGAGCGATGAAGCCTAGTTTTCTTGTCTAATCTGATGGCCAGTCCTTCCAGGGCAGCTTCAAAATGTGCAAACAGTTCTTCCAATCTCCCCCAGAAAGCCAAATTTTAATTTTAAAAAATAAAAATATCTATATTCAGTTACTCCATAACAAGGAATACTGATGGTAAATTGTGTATTATAAAACTATTTTTTTACTTCTATGAAATTGAGACTTATGGTTTTTGCACTTCTCAATAACACAAAAATTGCTTAAATGAATAAAGTCTAAAGAGAAACGAGGATTTAACTCAACCAACCATGATGTTGTCCCAAAAGATACCATTACTGTGGCAGTGCCCCCATTCTTTTATTTAGTGTTCATGTGTCTCAGGCCCACAGACTGAGTCACCCAACTTAAGAAAAAATCTAATGTATCTTGCTCTTGCCTACATCAGTGTGATCAAGTGGGATTGGCTCTTGCCTGTAATTTGGTTTTTTGTGTAAAAACCCCTTCTGTTTCCAGATGACTATCAATGCTAAAAAAAGTTCCTGTCTACTAAGTCAAGAGCCCATGCTTTGCAGTTGGCTATCAGATGATGTAGTGATAAAAATCTATCCTGGGGAGACTCTTTTTGACAATTCATTCTCAGTGGAGCTATGAGGAAAGGAGAAGCCAATTTAATAAACCAAACCTTGTAGGTACACAACGCTGCTTTTGGTCTGAGCTTTTGAAATTGTTCTTAGCACACGGCCTGTAGGTACTTTCCACAAGTGGCTGCACTGGTCCCACAGAGAAGCAGTTGCTATAATTAACGACTGAAGTTTGTCAGCTGCCAGAAGTTCCTCTACACCTTGTTCCTCTTTGTATATGTTAAGCATTATCTGAAAAGCAAACAAACATCAGCTACAATAAACACCTCTACAGATATCCAGGAAATGAAGAAAAATCCATTGGGAAAGGAGATTATAAATTTGGTACTAATGCCAGGAGAAAGGATGCAGTGAAATGAGCAAGGAAAACTACCACTAGGGTATTCTTAATGTATTTTTTCCACTTAAAGTCATGTTGTTCAGTTAAACAAACAAACAAGATCATTTTTATGTTCTATACTGCTCCTGATGCTTGTTCAATGGTTTTCAGTCCAAATTTACTTATTTTTTTGGCAGTTTGAATCAAATCAACAGCTAAGAGCCTAAGTGAACATCTGAGTACCCAGGGCAAAAGAACTCCCAAAGGCACATCTCACCTCAACAAGCATTTCCTGAGTTTGGGCATCATCCTCACTTGTCTCTCCATCATCACCGGTTTTCTTCAGAGGGACAGTAAAGAAAAGGTACAGGCACTGCATCAGAGCAGCTGGAAGTCCAGATCCAATGATGTTCCACATGGTTCTCTAAGTGAGCAAAACACAGATCAGTCTCTCCAGAAGCTGATCACAGTTTCTCCTTGTGTTCCTACACACTGTACTCACGGCAGATGAAAAACCTACTTGAGCATTTTATCCTCAGGAGTGCTCCAGGGCACACAAAACTGGCAGCTGCATAGCATGGCTGTAAAATCCACTTGGCAGAAGTAAATACACTAGCCCTGTGCTGCCATAGCTGTTCCCTGCACTTCCCACTCCAGCTGAACTACAGCTTTGGCAGAGGTACTATGTCCTGCATATGGAGACCTGTATACAGTCAATGAAGCACACAACCTGCAAACCAATTAGCAGCTGAACCAGCAGCGAGGCCAGGGACAGACAGTGCTCCTTGACCATTACTTCCCAGGACACCCTGCAGCTGCAGAGGCCTGGTATGTTGAAAGCATGAATTCTCTGTTCCCTCCTTGACTTGGCATAGCAGCAGTTTAGCTATGATGCCTTCACTTTTTAAACACATTGAATAACTGAACACACAGTTCTAATTATAGGTTTTATAAATGCAAGAGACAGTTTCTTCACAATGTTTCTCAACACTTGGTTTCTTCACATCTGCACTATGACTGTGTACAACTTCCAGAGAAGTCCCAGTGTGCATGCTTGGCACACAGTAATCACAGCAAAAATCAGCACCAAATTAACAAAAGAATGAGGTTTATGATATGAAGTTTTGTGAGTATGTGTGCTACAAGAAATGGCAACATCTTAAATCTGTGAAAAACAACAAATCTCATCAGAAACTTCATGTTGTGACTAACTATATATAATTTTATAGAGCTTCTTATTACACAGAACATGTCCACTAGTATCTGACAGTAACATTTTATTTTAGTGTGTCTTTGAACAATACTAAGGAAAAAGTTTAACTAAATGTCGCAGATGAACACACCACAGATGCTCATCACCAGGCTATACTGCTGATGCCAGACTGCTTTTGGGATGGCTGTACAAATAGAGTTTGTGAAACACTTCAAAGTGAGAGGCTATCAGGATGGAAAAGCCAATCACTGTATTACCAGACAGATTCTTCCTAGTCATCTTTTTGATATGTAAGCTGGAGTGAAACAATACACAAAAAGGTACATAATGGGGGGGTCGGAAAGATAAAGCAAAGAAACACTAGAAAAAACAGCTGTCTGGTGATCAAAACTAAAAGGGTATCTGAAAGCACAAAGTGCTTACTTCTCTCTCTTAGAAAAGCCTGGCCTACAAACCTGGTGGTGTGTCCTCTGACTGCATACGCTGGGCACGCTGCAGTTCAAAGTACTGGGGATAATGCAAACACTGAGGCTTAGGTGCTCCACTGTCAGGGTGCTTACACAGTTTCTCTGAAATAAAAAGGAAAACACCCTCTGAAGTAATTTCTCTTACCAAGTCAGTCTGTGAGAGCAGATACACCGATTTCAGGAGCATATGGCCATCTCCTGCTTCCCCTTTCTGTTGCAGCAATTGCTCCAAAGCCAGACGAGCCTCTTCTGTCACCACAAAAACATTAAACTTTAATTGCTTAGTGAAACATGAAAATGCTGCATTTATGTTTTCTTAACAGATTTGAAAAATTCAACAAAATTACAGTAGCAGGAGTCCACTGAGGTGAACAGAAAAACAATAAAATTACTTTGATCCAGCATCAAGCTTGGGTCAGTTCATGTAAAATACATGTTTCAAACTGACAAATTTCACTGGGAATACCAGCTCAGTTCACGAAGCCTGGCAGCTGACAGCACAAAGAATGTAAAACAGCCAGGAAAGCCACGTGTGGCCAGCAATATTTTCCTTATTTAAGAAAGCTCCTTGGAATAGCATGTAACTAGGCTTCAACTCTTACATGCATTATACGTTATATTTACAGCTACAAAGGTTCCAAACCCAAGATCAGCATGGCATACAAGGCCAGATCTTCCATGCAATCACCTCAAACCAGTGCTAGCTCACACCTATATCTGGCTTCCTACACAGCATTTCCAGTTCCCCCTTTATTTCCAGCACAGAGGATAGCTGAAAAACAGCACATTTACAAAACAAGTGGATCCAGTCAATATGGTATGGGATCATTACCTGCAGGTTTGCCATTGAGGTTCCTCTTAATTTCTTTAGTTAGAAGCTTGGAAACCTCACTGGCTAACAGCTGAACGTTGGGGAATACGATTACTCCAGCAGACTGTTCCCAGGCCTGAAATCCAAGTGTAACTGTTAAGTCTTTCTGACATGTCATGTCTGTGGTAAATTGATAAATACTAATAAATATAAATAAAAATAAGACTCACATTCCCCTACAAAATTCCCTCCCCAGCCAGTATAGTCCATTAAGCAGTAATTTCCACACAGGCAGGAGTATAACACTACAAATACAGAAGTCAACCTGGAACTACCTTTTGCATCGTGTAATGCACCTGCTAGAGAGCTTTTACAGTATTTTGTACATTGAATACAATAAAAATGGAAATGTTTTTCATACCCTGTGTATCGAATTATTTGTATCAAAAATTATGTATCAAAATACAACATAAACACCCTGAAGAAAAACAAATTTATAGACAAGTTTATAAACAATTCATAAATAAGTTTATACCTTACTTGTTCAAGAATGGACAAGCAATTAAATGCTAAACTCACTAGATAAACAACAGTGAGACATGTTGATTCCCTAAGTCCGACAAACAAATCTCCTCTTAAATGTTTCTTAGCCCTGCCTTTCGGGAAAAAAAATCCAAGAGCAATAAAAATATATTCCAGCACACAATTACTATCGCACCCAACTGGCCCCTGGTAGTCAGGTGCCATTACTTGCGTAAAAACCATCTGATACTACATGCATTAATGTATTAGCAATGGTTCAACATTCACCTCTAAAGACCAGCCTGAGACACCCCTGTCCTCAAACCTTGAAAAGTTTTCTTTACAAAAGTCTCCTCCTTCTAGAAGCTCTGAAAAAATCATGCTGTAAGCCCCGATGATGAAAGGAAGAAAAATAACACATTTTCCCAAAAAACTCTGAAGCATACACCTCATAGTACTTTCTACCAAGAAATCAGTGCAACTCTTCGTAAAAGAAGATCCTCTACAAATATTATTTCCCTCCCTACCATTGCTTTCAGTTACTTTTCTTTCATCAAGGATGGCAGCTTGCGGACAAAGTTCATCTGACAGTAATCAGACAAGCACCTACCTTTTAATTTATTTTACTGCAGTCAATACAGTAAAATACACACACCTTTTCATTCTGTGCTACAAGAGTGAAATCCAATTGCACAGTGTGCCTATCAATAATTTTCAAACAACCAATAATATTAAAAACTATTTTTTTCAAATTTTGAACTAAAAATTTTTAGTTTTTTAGTTAAAGTTATTTTCAAAGACACTCAGTTGCAGAAGCAAGATCCACCAATTCCTCCACCTCGATGCAGAAGGAAGATCTGTAAAGAACAGAAGCAAGCTGGGCAAACACAATAACAAGAAACCTACAACCATTTAAGAATATAAAATAGTTGTCATTAAGCTATACCCCTTTTCAGAAAAAAGCAGTGATAGATTCCTGCTGCTCTTCCTCAAAGAGGAACATCCTCTTAAAACTTCAGGAAAGCCTTGTTATACTCCCTCTTCTGCTAACAGAAAGAGCAGGATAAATTTTAGAAGTTCAGACCTTGCACAGCAGAGATCAGTTATCAAATGTTTATAGCAATGCTACTAGTCCATCTCCCTACAAAGGAGGCCACTAATGCTCTAATTTGATTTTCTTGGTGCTCTTCTTGTGGGTCAGACACCAATCTTTAGAATACACTGTCCTTTAGGAACAGACCTTATCGATTTCATATTCATATCTGAGCCTATAGAAGATCTTCATCTGGAAACATATCAACCTGACTCCATTGCAGGATGTCTGCCTTCAGAGAAAACTCAAATAATATGGTATCGATGTAATCTGATTTTCTTTCTTCCTCTTAAATCTGTCTCTACATGTTTAAGATTGTGCCACAAGTTCCCTGTGTCTGCTGTTACTATCTGCCCTTCCTATTCCATGGTTCATGGAGAGACATTAGCTCGAAAGCCAGCCATGTAATAGAATGTTCTGATACTTTCTGAGGCACCAAGAGGGAAGGTACAGGAGGCACATTAAAATGACTCCCAGCCCAGGCCTGAATCACAAGCAGATGGCTAACATTTCCCTCCCACACCTTTTCCTTCTACGTCAAGGAGCAGCAGTGAGTAACAAGCCCTCACACCCCAGGTGCCTTCTGGTTAGTGCCCTCTCTCTCCAGCCAACTGAGTAACAGCTAAAGCACTCCAAAACAAACAGGCAGAGATGCACTGGCATTGATCAAACCAAGAAAGGACAAGCAAGAGAAAAATCCTCCAAGGAGGGATAGGACTTGCAGTCCACTGTTCAACAGCAGGAAATGAGGTAGTTTCTGTGAGAACTTCATAACATGTACAACTCAAACTGAGATGCATTCCCCCAAGCCAGAAGGTGGCTGGTATATGACAGGAGTAAAAGGCATATGGGGAAGGACATGATGACTCAAAGCTGAAAGGCCACATCCTCCACAATGTACTCTTAAATCAATGATGCACAGCCAAAATGCTTTAGTCCCACTTCTGAACCTAAATGCCTACAAAGCACTGCAAAGCTCCACCAGCACATCTAAGAAAAGTGGAGGGGAAGAATCTCCCTCTTAGGGCACAAAATCAAATGTTAAGCTAATGAAAAACTCATATCTCCATTATGAATATATTCTGTAGCAAAATTTCCTTTGAGAATTTAAAATCTCATTTTTGAGAGCATTACTGCAATTCAGGAAGCCAATTACTACAACCCTAAAGCTTCACAGCTCAGTCCTACAGAAAGGAAACTCAGGATGGGTATGCATACTCTCAAAGCATTAAGGATGCATGTTTTCCATGGACCTTCAAGAGGAAGTGTGCTGGTTTCAGCTGGGGTAGAGTTAATTTTCTTCACAGGGGCTACAGGGCTGTGTAAGGATTTGTGCTGAACACAGTTGATAACACAGAGATGTTACTGCTGAGCAGGGCATACGCAGAGCCAAGGCCTCTTGTGCTTCTTGCACTGCCATGCTGGTGAGGAGGCTGGGGGTGTGTGGGAGCTTGGGAGGAGACACAGCCAGGACAGGTGATCCAAACTGACCAAAGGGATATTCCAGACCATATGGCATCATGCTCAATACATAGAGTGGGGGAAGAAGGAGGAACGGGGGGGTTGTTTGGAGTGATGGAGTTGGTCTTCCCAAGTCACCATTACACATGATGGGGCTCTGCTCTCCTGGAGAAGGCTGAACACCTGCCTGCCCTTGGGAAGCAGTGAATTAATTCCTTGTTTTGCTTTTGCAGCTTTTGCTTTCCCTATCAAACTGTATCTCAACCCATAAGATAAAGATATCTCTTTTACCCTTCCAATTTTCTCCCTGATCTCACTGGTAGGGGAGTGAGTGAGTGGCTGTGTGGTACTGGGTTGCTGGCTGGGGTTAAATCATCTCATGAAGGAAGACAAGAGGTCTGAAAACAGCTCTAGGGGGAAAAAAGAGAATAGATAGCTCTCACTCCAAACAAAAAGCTTTTAAGTTGTTGCTGTGCTGTCTCAAAAAAGCCAATGAAATTTTCAGCATACCATTTTAAAAAACAGATCCATGGAAAAAGAAGGTTCTCCTCTACAGAAAACTGTCAGATTATCAGCCCTGATCTGACTTGGAAGTGCATTTTTTGGAGCCTGAGAAAGGAATATGACCCCTTTTCAAAGCAAGAAATTTGGTGACCTGATAAAGCAGTGGTGAGCTCCCAAGAGAGGAAAGCCCACTGCAGCACATGTAGTGCCATATGCAGAGAGAGATTCATTTCCAGTGACAGGCTCATACACAGAGCAACAGCTCTTCTGTTCAAATATAGCCTTTGTTTTGGGAGGGACACTCTTCTATGCAAACAAATCCAGAAGTTGAGAGCAAGTGGTGAAAAGTGAAAGCTTTGTTCAGTAATCATAAAATAATCTGGAGGACCATTTAGATTTAATGAGAAGGCCACTTCTGAGACTCCAGGTTATACACTCACTGCCTTTTCAGACCCTTCCACTCATTTTGTCTGCATTGCCTTGGACCAGGGCAAGCTTGTACTCAAACACAGCAAACTCTTCACCATGGCCATTGCCAGATCCTGACCACAACTCAATTGTTTGCAGTTTCAGTGCTCTTCATTGACACCAGCATCTACAGTCATTTCATTGTGCACCAGGACTTCAAATATTCACGCTCCATCCAGCTGAATAAAATGTTTATGACTATCTGGAAGTTAATCCTGCTTTATTGTCATGGACACCAAATATTTCACAGCCCTGAGTACAGTGACTTTCCTACACACAGTTCAAAATGCAGAGCATCCCCTTTTATGTCTCACAATGCTTCCATATAAGTAGTGACCATGTGTTAACTTTTTTTCCCCTCACCTACCCAGTGACTTTTTCAAAAACCAACTAAACTAGGTTGGTCTAGCTGACCAACTGATCTGAGTTTGGTCACTCAAGAACACTGAAAATTCAAAAGTACAGAGAGTTGAAATATGCCATCACTAAAATATGGTTTCACTAAAGAGATGTATTTGTTTTCTTTCTGCAAGTCACAGAGAGTGTAAAAATGCAAATTCAATAGCCATAAATTACCCAAGGTAATTCAAGAGGAAAACAATTCTTCTGTACATTGCCACAGTACATTTAAAGCTAAGTCAGGTTTTCTGCTTTGCTCAGTATACGCTCTGCCCTTCTGTTTCTGTATGGTCCACTCAGTTTCCTGTATATTTCACAGACTCTAGCAAACAAAATCAACCCATCAGGAGCCCATTCTTACAGAGCTCTTCTAGTTTCACCTTT
The DNA here is from genome assembly GCA_013397565.1 of Ptilonorhynchus violaceus. Classification (NCBI taxonomy): domain Eukaryota; kingdom Metazoa; phylum Chordata; class Aves; order Passeriformes; family Ptilonorhynchidae; genus Ptilonorhynchus; species Ptilonorhynchus violaceus. Next base: position 3,534,389 of record VZRJ01010167.1, read on the forward strand.
CAATCTGTTCATCTCAGAAATTGTTGGCTGATGGCAGCTGTAGGTCAGCCTGCTAACTAAAATGTTCTAGTACTCAACTGTGTCCCTCACTCACAATACGACCTTTCTCTTCTCACTTCATGGTTTCCTCATTTCTAATCTCAGGCACTAAAATTAAACATCAGCATTGTAATCAACCCCAAATTCCTTCTTAAAACTGTACACCTGCATTTCCCCTAACTGGCTGCATGCCACAACCACATTTTCCCAGACTGAAACTGTGCTCAGCCCCCACTACGTCATAAAATAGATGAGGCAGACATGAAGTAACCTCTTCACAGGGTACTTGTTTTCTAAGATGCCTGTCTCATTCCTTGACTTCAAGAATAGAATTCAGCCACTCAGGAAAGTAAAGCAGTGCTCCCTCATACATGTCTCTCATGCTAACCTAGCAGGTTAGGTAGATGAAAGGAGGACAAGAAACTGCTTCTCCAGGCTCCCAGTAGAGTAAAAGAATTTATCACCTAAAGGGATCCTGCTTCAATTAACTTCATCGGCCATTTGGGTGACCACAGAATGGGCAGGGCAAGAGAAACTCCAATATACATCCCTGGCATTTGCACCAAAGGTAACAAAGAGAACAAACCTTTAAGAAGAGGGGAAGGAAGTCCAGCAGCCTTCTCTGTTGATCCTCTGGGGTGAGAAATGGAGCCACTTGCTCATATTCTACAAACTGTTTGCCTAGAGTCTCCCACTGGAGGGTATGGCTCTGGGGTAGCTCGTCCTTGCCGTGTGCAGGCTGCTCCAGCAGTTCTGCTGTGTCTCCATCATCAGGGCTCTGCTCTTGCTGTCCTGCTTTGTCAGCTGAATCCTCCAGCTGCCATGTGAGTTCAGCTGCTTTGTCCATGCTGAGATGAGACCAGATAAATATACTGTTATTTACACCTCTTACCAGTCAACTCCTCCCATGAAATTAGAGACTGACAGTTTTAACTGTTGGGGTTAGAGTTTAGAAATATGGAAACACTTTCAGCCCTTGACTCTTTTCCAGTTCCAATGGCAAAGCACATGCTGTTGGACAAGAACATTACCACCCTGCAACTGCATGAACAAGCTCTCTGCCATGAGACATGTGCGTGTGCTACACAACTCATCTGGGTTTTGGCAGGGCAAACCAGTAAACCACACAGCAAATCTGGATTCCAGCCCCAGCTTTGCCACTGAGCCAGATCCTTATACTTCCGTCACCCCAACTGTAAAACAAGTTACAACTATTACCATCACCAGATCTGCAATAGAAGAGCACTAGCCAAGAGCCAGGGTACACATTTCATTGAGTATGCATGCTAAATCTAGCTGCACATCACTGATACCTTCCCCAACTAGAGTGGGGCTGAAGCCATGTCTGGAATAAGGGCTATGTGGAAAAGCCAAGGATTCCCCACAAGGGTGTGCTGGCCCAAAGGGGGAGCAACAGTCAGCTCTGTACAATAGGCATCTTCACAACAACATTGCCTGTTTTGCTGATCCTGTAAACTGAAGTAGATGTGCCTCAATGAAGGAGCAAGTCTGCTACAAGTACCAGTCTCATTTTTATTTCAGTCCTACAATGGGTCCATCTCGCACTACGTGTCAAGGAAGCCTTCTGCTATCCTCATCTCAACCCCAAGTCCTCTCATCTACTTTACAGCCCTGTTTTCATCCATAGTGTTCCAGAAGGTCACTGACACAGCCTTGAATCCACAGCAGTCCTTCCCCTTTGCCACAACCTTCTGTGAGCTCACCCTGTTATGCAAAGCATACGTAATGACAACATTTACACCAACGGAAATCAGGCTTCTCCAGTTTCTATCAAAGTCACCCATACGCTCACTGGTGTCTGGGTCATTGTCTGACTACTCAAACTATGACAGGCCAAATTATTGCAGTGTGGGTAGGCAGATGGGAGTTGTCACCAAGATGAACATAGCTCATTTTACTTACCAAATATATTGTCTTTTTAGAGCTCAGAAGAATCTAACAAATCATTTCACCCCCTCAAAGAAAAATACCAATCTACCCTCATTTCTAGAAAATAGATTCTTTTTCTACAGTGTCTCTTTGATTGCCATTCTACCATTTCAATAAAAATGCCAAAAAAGCAAATGTAGCTAAACAACTGAGTCAGATCTGCACTATCAATACATACCCATTAAAAAAAAATTTTAAAAGACAGTATTATGATCCTGGTTTAGAATTATGAGCCAACACTAAAACTCCATTTGGGATTCTCTTCCTTCATCACCCATGTTACTCAGCTAGCTTGCTGCTTGCGTTCTGCCCACTCCATGCCAGATGAACCAGTTTCACTTCCACGCTCCCGCAGTAGCTCCACACCATGGAGATGAAGGGCATGGCCTTATCTTGTCACTGCGCACCATGCCGATGGTCCCAGCAGACACCTGTGCTTAGATGTAAATGCTGGTCCTCCACACTAGAGCAGAGGCTAACTTACTCTACCACAGCCCATACTCTGTCCTTGGCTAGGAGACAGAGGGCTATGAAATTTTGATCAGTCTCCACAGAACAGTCAGTCTAGAACTACCTACCTCAACAATATTTTCTGTTCCACTGCTGTTGTTTTCTGTAATTATCTGTATTAAGACAACAAGCCTTGTGAGCAGAAAAAGCGTGGTGACTGCAGAGAGTAAACAGGAAGACTCTGTTCCTCATGACTGTGTGGGAGTTACATTTGTCATATGTTATACTTAACTCTGGTGTGGGATTTTGACCCACTTGAGTCATCGTCAAGCTGTGTGTTGGTTGAGAAAGCCTGGGTACTGTTCTAGGGGCTTCCGTGAGCATAGTTCAGTTACTTTTCCAGTGAGGCTGCTCTCACATCCCAAACAGCATAAGCATTCTCTTTCTAAAGGAGATCTCTCACCTTGGAAGGTACTCTGGTGAACCTAAATCAATGCTAACAAGTAACTCACTCCAGTGCCTACATTCACCTTGGTCATTTGCATAGAGAACCCTGAAGTTCTTCACAAAGGCATTCTACAAATGGTGAAACTAAGTCATGGAGAGGTGAAATGAAGTGCTTACACTGATCTCAGAAAGTCAGTGACTGATCAGTCAGCTCCCTGAGCTGCACTGCATGGCCCTGCAAATGTGCTTACCATTTTTCTCTTTCTATTTATACTTGACCAAGAAGGCCTTTCGTGTTGGTGACACAGCTAAAGCAAGCAGGGATAGTCTCAAAAAATGTTCACTCCATGAATCCAAGTAATGAAAGAGTTCTTCCCACCTCCACAAAAACTCTTGCAACCAGATACACACAAACAACTTTACTGGTGAAGATCTAAGAGTAACAGGCTATGTAAGACGTTTAAGTCTACGTGGAACTCTTTAATCTCTAGAAATACATGAAAGCAAAATGAAAATTATTATAGTCTTCATTATTTATTCCAACTATCTAGACTACATATTAATACTGGAGGAGTGATTTGTTGACTCTACTTCTACTATATGCTTTAAATATTACTTCTCCTAGTAGCCTTTTCTTGCATCTACAATTTGATTAGGAATTCTAAATCCTTTCAATTTTCTGTTCATCTTGGAGGAAAATTATTTTTTTAGACCAACCTCAAAATCGCATGGTCCAGCATTCAAATATATTTGGTATTAAGGATAGTTCAGATATTCTGAAAAGGTCTTATATGTTGTCTCTCTTTTACACTCCACCACTTGTTCTGATCCTCAGTGTAACTTAATAAGCTTGTTTCAGTTTGGATAAGGTTTTTTTTTCTATTCTTAAGTTGGATAAGATACTTTCTGATAAGTATTACAATGATACAAGAGTAAAGTCTAAATAATAAAGATTTTAAAAGACATGAAAGTGAAAATTTATCAAATAAATTTTATACTATCATTCAGAAAGTAGTGTCAGGTTACAGAGAGGAAATGGAACTTCATTGTGTATTTTCCCTTTTTTTCTAAATAAAGCTTGTGCAAAATCACATTGCAACATGGCTATGGCTTTCCAGACTGAAAAGAGAAAAGGGAAGAAAGGCCTGACCAAAACCAGCAAAAAGACCAACAGAACACTGTTACTAACAGCTTACTAGTTGAACAAAAATGATTTATTAAATTACATTTTAATTATATTTATCTGTGATTACCTCCCCCGGCAGTTCATAGGAGGATTCCATTCAGGTAAAAAAAATCCCAATTTGCACCAAAATCAAGAAGTTTACTTATACCTTTAAAATAATTTGTTATCATAGCAAGATGATTGACCAAAAAAAACCAAGTTTCATACCAAAATGCAAAGATTGGTCCACTTTTTATAGGAAGTATCTGCAAAAAAAGTTAGTTCTTTGAACGTGCATGGAAATCTTTAATCTCCGAAAGTACAAGAACACAAAATAAAGACTACAATTTGCCTCCGTATTTACTCCAACTCTTCAGATGTCAAGAGACATACTAGACTAAATATAAGATTCCTAGTTCTAGGACTCTCTACTTTAAATATTCTTAATCCTAGTAGACTTTTCTTGACTATTAAATCCCAGAACTCTGTGCACTGTCAGAAACACACAGCTCAGAGCATCCCAAAAATCCACTGTGTGATACTCCTTTATATGCCCTTCCTTTCCTTGGCAGCCAAGATGACTGTTTAATGAACACAGTTACGATAATTGTAAATGCTAAAAACAGAGATTCCACTACTTCCCAAGGAAAACTGTCTTTGTGCTGCAGTTTAGGGTGAACTTTGACTGAAACCTTTGCTAATTGGAAGTAATCTTACCATAATACACAGCTGCAGACAATACTGCAGTTCCCTTCAACATTTAACAGTCTGTTCCTTTTGCTTTCAGAGCAAATCTCTTGACATACCTGGGGTCCTAGATTTGGCAGCTCCTGTTGCAGTCAACAACCATATCCGGAGAAATGAGTGTTACTGCTTCTGTCCTACCAGGCATGTTGGTGTATGCAACAGCTCCCACTCTGCTCTTTAAACTTTCCACTGTAAATCACCTGACTAGCTGCTGCACTTCCTGGGGAAAGCAGAAGTGAAAAGCCAATGGGCCACAGCTCCAGGGCCGATCAAGCTCCCAAAGCAACTTATAACAGCTCAGCTAACACACAAACCTGGAAGGCATAGCATTCTTCTCCCTGCATTAAGAGTAACCAGGTATTCCCCCCTCTGTACCATATTCACAAGGAGGAAGAGGAGTGGAATTCGTTTCATTTTGGTTTTAAATTTAAGGTTAACAAAACTACTACAGGAATACAGCACCACAAAGCTCATGCTCTCTCTGCAACAATCTGTGACCAAAGTCAGGCAGCAACTGGAGTCCTTCCTCAAACACAGCACCCTTAAAATAAATACATTTGAATGCTGAGGTGAAGGCTGTGTCCCTGACCTCTCTACTAAAATGGTTAAGGCAGCTACTCAGATCCAGAGGCAAACAAGCACTATAAACTCACTGACAACATAAGTGAACCTTGATTAGCAATGGGCTTGGGGGAAGATTACTTCTCAGTTGTCTAGTTGCTCTTTTGGTCTCCCTAATAACATATCTGAAAAGCTTTATAATGTTTTTTTTTTAAGGAGAGGTGGAGTTTAAAAAATTCTGCACAAGAAATTCAAATGTTTCCAACTGCTTCTCCCCAGCAATTTTATGGTGACTTTGAGAATCAGAGGGATGATGGCCTTAGAGTGACTGAAACCTGAGGGGACTTTACCCTAGGTGATTAAAGCCATCTGTTTTCTCTTAACATTTACTTTACTCAAATGCTTTAAAAAGCATTCAGAAGGAAAACTAACCAACTTTCTCTTCCAACTAAGCTGCAGCTTCGCTGGATAAGGTGCAGCTAATGAAGGCTGAAGACTCCTGATAAATCATAAGACAGCACAGCAATTACCTATACACCACAGGGACCTCTCTTGAGGCAGTGGCATTCCTGGCACAGAGCAATCTCAGAGGACCGTTCTCATCCCTTACAGTGCAAGTTTGTTGCATTGAAAGAAAGATAAATGATAGTCAGCAGCAAAATCATGGGTTTAGTTCATCCCTTTACAGATTATGCCGGGATTTAAGTAGAACTGTAGCTTTGCTGCAAAGAGAAATATACATCAGATCCCAAGGAAAATGCTCTGCTCCAGTTTATACCTACAGTACCCTCTAAACTGACCAGGCTTTGGAAAACGTTAGCTAAACTAAGTAAAATTTACAGGGTGTTTTCCACAAAGATGCAAGGTTGCACTCAGCTACACACACCCAAGGCAGCTCCAGTGAATGTTGCATTTGGCCACTTCAGTGATCCCCAGAGCCATGCACACCTCAGTGCTGCACTGGCATGGCTGTGGGGCTTCTGGAAGCTCTCAGCACAGGCTAAGCAAGCTCACACAGCCTGAGAAATGCTGTGCCAACACATCACTACTCTCCTGCCGTAGGACATCCACGTATCAGCTGATACATTCCCAGTTGCAAACTAGCCAAACCCACAGCCGTGAGACGAATGGCAGAAGCACAGAGACCTGGAAGAGAATACTAATATCAATCCAGAGAGAACATCACTGTCTCCAACTCCCTGAGTCACAAACAAGCCTAAATGTGCTCCACTTTCACCCTTTTACTGTCAGTTTAAAAGCACAAAACAAAAGGTCATTTGCAGCAGCCCCCCCATGCTATTTGATCAGAAAGGTTTATTTCTCTGGGGCCTTCCCAATCCAGTGGTACCTCCTCACTAGGTGATGTCAGGACTCAAGCAGACACACAGTTGTTAGGAGAGTCACAACAGGGGAAGCACTATTTCTCTTTTTCATTCTTGACTAAGTGCTGATGGGACTGAAAGTCCAGTTTCAACACACCCACCCACAATCTCTGCTTCACTGGAGCAAAACGGATGTAACCAAATTATCTGTAGTAAAAATAACACAAGGGCTAAAGACAAGCATATAGCTAACATAGTAAGAAACTGTGTCACAACACCCTTTTTCAGTCTGGGTTGTTTACACTAAAAGCCTCTTTGCACTGTGCCTCCACCTACAAAAACAGGAAGAAAAATCCTTCCTTGTCCTTTCCCCCCTAGTCTCAGGGGAAGAAAAAAAAAAGAACTGTCTCCCAGATACTTGCATTTGCTTCTGTGTGCAGGGCACCTAGTTCAAATAAACCATCATCTTGGTTTAAGGTATCTAGAAAGGGCATTAAACCTCCTGGTTCCAGGAGCCAGCTCTACCAATACCAACTGGAAATTGCCATCTGATAGGGCAGCACTCTGATGCAGAACATGCATGGCCCAGTGGAGATCATGTCCTGCCTGAGCCAGACATACAGCTGGCTATCTGAGGCAAGGATCTAGAGATAACTATAAGGTCCACCTCTCTCACAGCATCAAATAGTGTCCCTCATGTTGATTCTTGTTAAACTTCTCTCTTCTTTGCCACTCCAACCTCCACACACCAATGGAAAAACCCCTGATTCATACATTTACATTAACAATACCAGTCTCTCCAAGGTATCTTAGTGGTTCAGAACTGCAAGAATCACAGTGCTTCTTCAGCTTGAGGCTGGAGGTCAGTGAGCGCAGGTTTCTCAAAAAACACAGCTTGCAGTATGTTTTAGTTGCATTACATTCATCAGATGGCTGACTGGCTACAGCGAGAGTGGACATGTCCTCTGGCTACTGCTGTGCAGTTGCTATTGCCCAAGGGGCTCATAGTTCAGCCCAATTGCAAACCCAAATGGGATGGGGCTTTGCTGAAAAGCATGTATTTCTCCCTTCAGCAGGTTTCTCTCTTTGTAGACAAAAAAAAAAAAAAATTCAGCTGAATTTGCTGAGACAATAAATCTTTTGTTCTGCACATTCATAACCTTCAATCTAGGAAAAAAAGTCAGTTAAACACATGTTCCTTTCAACATTTCAGTGTCCAAAAGTTGAATTAGCTGCAGGCTTTTTTCCACTCTTTGCCTTTCTTGCTAAAATGCATCCTCTCTTCTTGATAAAAAGAAAGTTGATTAAAAAATATTCATAGAATAATTTTTCATTTCTTGAGGGAAGCTGCTGTGTTTCATTTTCCTCCCTTCTTTTCACAGGCAGAACAGAAGCTGACAGAAACCACAGAGAAAGGCAATGCAAAAATTTAAACCATCTGCTTAACCATCATCATTTTCACTCATCGTTTTTCTCAGCAAGCCTTGAAATTTGCAACGAAGGAGGCATTCAGGTCCTTCGGCACATCCTCCCAAAGAAGCAAAAGTAGTGGGCTACAAAGAAGCAGCAGGACTGCAGGGTTGAGCAGCTCAGCTCCTCTCCCTTGGGCAAACATGCAGGGGAGGCCTGGGGCAGCAGATGTGCGGAGGCCACTCCACCTCTTTCGCCGGGTCTTCCCTGCAGGACAAAGCCCTGGGGAGGTGGGAAGGAAGAGCCAGCCTCTACTTGTGCTGCCAGGCAGCCACAAGATGAGCCAGGGCCCTTGAGCAGCAGCACCACCTCTGAGGAGAAGGCGACACATGCCGATGCACGGCCACAGTGTGAAGATCGCCAGGTAACTCACATATTCGTGCACCTGCACAGGTAACTCAGCTTCAGCTTTAGATTAAATGGAGCTCGTGCTGATGAAGCCCTGAGAGGCAGCTGGTAAAGACATACAGTGTATCGATGAGGAGAATATTTCCTGCCTGCTGCCTGTCAGCATCCCTTGCACCTGAGCACTCTCAGTCTGGATCGGGAGGCCCAGATGCACTCCAGACTACTCTGGCATCATTTCTGTGGGATGTAAAAGGACAGGGCAGTTTGCAGTCTTGGTCCTGGAGTCAAGCTCCTAACTTGTCTCAGGAAAGGGATCCAGTTCCTTCCTCAGCTTTTCCACCTGAGCAAGGCCAGGCATTCTGCAGTCCATCCTCTGTGCCTCCTACCACCCAGTCAGAACCTGGGCAGTGGTTACCTTTCATCATCAGCAGCAATGTTATGTGGTAAGAATAATTTGCCACGTGAAATCCTGCTATTTCAAAATGTTTCATTGGAAATTGGAACAAATTCCCTCCATCAACACAAATCTGTAAATCAAAATGAATTTTTTTCCAATGTTTTTGTTGTTTAAACAGGAACCAGCAGAAGTGTATCCAATAGCCTGCATCTTACATGTTAGGCTGCAACAGTGGCTTTCAGTCTTTTGAAATCTGTGCAATCCTGAGGTAGTTTCCTACAAACCCTTGTGCAGCACATCTGCTCCTTGACAGCTTCCTCCCTTGCTCATCTTTTTTGGCTCTATTAAAAGTAGGTGGGGGGGACTCACTGGATTATATAACTGCAGAAGTATCCTAAATAATTTTAATTCACATTTTTTAAAGATTCTGTGCATAGCTAAATGCTGCCAAAATTATTCCAGAGTTAGTTAAACAACATGAACTTTTAAAAACACAAGAAAAAAAGCCTCATTTAAAAATCGGTTTGTAGCAAAAGTGAAAACATTTTTCTTGGAAGCTGTCAGACCCAAACATCTTGACTAAATGATTAGAATATTTTTTCCCCAGAAGAAAAAAAGTACTAAATAAAAAAGTTCCTCTGGGAAGCTGCTATTTTGATTAAATGTCACCTGCTGACTAGAAAAAATGTCATGTGGGAAAATCTTAAGGCAACTTGACTGAACACATGATCCCCAACACTAGAAGCCATGTTAGTCCAATGAGATTGAGGAAGTTTAAAGGCTGATGCAAAATACATAATTGGCAAACCAATGGCATGCCCCCTCCTGTCCCTCAGATTAACTCTTGACTACAGAATACACAGGAATTCATTGCTTTCATATCAACTCAAAAGTTCTGAATTAAAGGATCATGATACAGAAGTTCTGTGGGAATTTTTAAAAAGTATTTACAAAGCAAAGGTAGACTTCAACACATAGTGCTTATCAGGAAATAGCACTCACAGACAGCTGCGGACAAAAGCACACAACGTAATTAAAAAACACATATTGACCAAGAGCTGTTTTCTTGGAAGATTTACTCTTCTCATTCTCTCTGCAGAAGAATCACCAAAATCTCTGCAGACAACATCACTTAAGTTTCAGAAGTTGGTCCTAATTCCTGTTTAACACCCCCTTTGCTTTCTACAAGGGTGTTGTGTAGCTTGCACAGCCTACAGCAACTCTCACTGTCATCTTGGAGGAAACAGGGAGCTTGAAGTTCAGGCTAAACAAATTGAACAAAATCCTTGCAACACAAGTGAGGGCAGACATTTTTCCATCTCTGATGTGTCCCTTGCTAACTACTATTTTGTTGTTGCTGGTTTTTTGGGTGGGGGGTTTTTTTGGTTCTTTTTGTTTGTTTTTTTTGTTTTTGTTTTTTTTTTTTTTCAGAGAAAAGTCATCCAAGTCTATTGATAAACTCCATCTCCCGTGACCTTGTTCTCCAATAAGCTGTGTTCCCAGAGGGATTCTGCATGTATCCAAAAAAGCTGCTTTCCCATAGTCATAACTGCTCAGGTACCTTCAAATGCCTAATAAACCAGCCTTAATGAGCTGTCACACCCTATTCATGAACAAGCCTAGTTTTTCTACAGATATTCTTCTAGCTCTCTGAACTAGACTCATGTATCTTCCCTCATCTTCAGTTCTTTATTAACAGAACTAATACTCCAATTGTATTTGGTCCAAAAAACAAAATTCTGGACAAAAGGAATGGGGATGAAAAGAGTAGATTTGCTATCTGGTTTGCTCTGGTTTAAAAAAATTATTCCTGAAGCTGAGGAGCTTCCCTGGGGACTGTGGGTTTGTTATTTTTTCCTAGGAAAAGTCGGTTCTAGGGTGTTCAAACAATTCTGTTCTAGGCTGGTAAACAATACAAAAAAAATCTCCTTAATCTGTACTTAATTTATAGCCAGATTCTACATTAGTGTTTGCTTTTGTGCTAGAAACTGGACCAATTAGGATACACAAAATTGCTGCTCCTCAGCAGAGAGGTAATTTTAGTCCTGAAATTAAACCCAAGCACTACACACATAAAAATACTTTAAGGGGGCAAATTAGAGCAACACAGAACTGGTCATTGTCTGTGTGATCATTTGGAGCTCAGTGGATTCAGCAGAACTTGAAAGCAGAGCTTTCATGTGTGCAGCAGAGGCTGCTACCACATGGAGTAAAGGAGGAACTGGTAAAAGAGTGCAGTCCTTACCTTGAAGGGGGGCTCACCACAACAGGGAAGTGCAACAGGCTCCTCAGCGGCTTTGTGTTGGATTGGAGTGCCTTTTTCTGCAGTGCCATTGCACAGCTGTCTGCAAAAACGGACACCAGTCATAAGGTGAAACTTCAATAATTATTTTGTATCTCAGTGCATCAGTCACCACACAATACCGATGACCCTAACTTGAAGGAAGCAGAAACCTACCTTGTAGAAGTCTGGGCCCTACATACATTCAGAATCTAATCTGCAAGGTTTGCCCCTTCATCCAGCAATGTAGCAACAAACTAGTACGAGAACCTGTGCTCAGACCACTCCCAGAGTTAGTAGTTTAAAAAAAAAAAAGTCAAAACCAGGCACACGGCTTGTACTTTATTCAGCACAAGTGAAAGAATAGCTCAGAGTAGGGATCTATCTTAAGATGTCTTAAATGCACAGATCACAGATGAGAAGTGTATGACTAAACACTTAGTGTAGACAGGCCAGGCTCTGGTGGTATTTTTATTTCTCTTTATAGTCTTATCCTTTTTCATTTCCACTAAACTTTTATTTTCTATTTTTATTTAATTTTCTTTTCTCAAATGAGATGAGAATAAAGATGAAAAATTCAGACAGCCTGCCTTTGCCGAATACAGACATTCCCAGAGATATTCAGAGGTCTCCCTTTCCCACAGACCTATTCTGTCCATACAGATCTTAAATAGGAAACAGTACCTTACAGCCTTTTAGCCTCTGTCTGAGCTCCAGAGAACATTACTTGCTTTGTGGTTCTGAGCAGTAACATGGGCAGTCTTAACTCTGAGCATCTCTTGTGTTGGCACCATCCTCCCTGAACGTCACGAGGTGGCAGCACAACAGAAGGGCTTGCAAGGGCTGCTCTTACATCAGGCAGCCAAAATGTTGCATACCTGCAGGTACACAGTTCATTTTCTTCTTAGAGTTGCAGCTTCCATTTCTTTTCCTCAGACCATCTTAAAAAATGAACCAGTAGAGTGTCACAGCGCAAAATATAACCACTTACTTGCCTGTTTATGTGCTTTCAGCAACTTGAGCATTTATAGGATTACATTTTCATACTCCCACCAGCCTCTGGAATGGACAGGTTTCAGCTGGGCACCCAGCAGAGAAGCCACTTAGAAAAGAGTGGTGTACTTTGACCTTCTCACTCTAGGGACACAGATTATAAAGGTGTCAGCATGTAGCAGAGCAGATAAAAGATGGTGAATGAAGAATGGAACTCTGGGGCTAAGCACATTACTTGTAAATTGTGTCAGCATTGGCAAAGGAAAAAACCATAAGGGATATTTAGTAGAAAAGTGTTTTTCAATACTTTCAAAACTAAACTAGTTGATGTTTTGTTTTGGAAAGGCATTTTTTTCATTTAAACATTGAACAAAAATATTAGCGAGGCTAAATAAAGGATAACAAACAAGAATATACAGAGACAAATGTCATTTGTTGAAAGTTAATTTTTAGACGGTTATTTGGTTGTTTTTAAACAAAAAAATAATCCTATTCATACAACTTTAATGAGTAGTTCAGTTCCCTCTGTAAATCTAGTAATAGAGAGCTTTTCAGTACATGATTTTTTCCAAGCTGAAATTCCCTGCAGGAACACAAGCTTTGGAATCTTGCTAAGGATTTAGAACCATGGGATTTTTTTGGTCCTACAGATTTCTGACTATTCAAATGAACTACCTCTATGCAGACTCATTACACTGCAGCAGCTATGAGTGGACAACCCCCACAGTAGGTCACATCTGAGAAGATGTGTATAAACAAACAGTTGCATAGTCCAAATAAGTCTGCTCCACATATGAATATTGGGGCAGGAAAAGGGAAGAAGCATTTGTCATCTTCCATGAAACTGATGTCCTTGTAAACAAGATCATGATTACCAAAGTTAAGACCACCTTTAATAGGATCATATCTGCTCTAAAATCAATGCTGCTTTAAAAGATTATGATCCCTACATTATTTTCCCCCATGGAAATGTTGATATTATTAAAAAAAAAAAACAGAGAAAAGTCTTTCAAATTTTTCTGCAACATTTTGATCCAAAAATATTAATGAGAGGATATTTTCAGATCACACTTTTGCTTAATAAGTAACATTGCTTATATTAAACCCATTTGATTGGAAAGCCTGCAAACAGTGACATTAAGAATTAAAATGACATACCCAAGGCCACATTGCCAGCCAGTGGCAGAGCCACAAGTCTTACCTGGGCCTCCAAAAGCCAAGTCTGGAAGCAATTCACAACTCTATTTGAATTCCATTGTTTTCTTCCTCTCTGCTTAAAGTCATTTGAAACAGAAGAAAAATGGGTCAGTGTTAACAGCACCTTTGAAATTTTTAGCTCCCTCCATTTTTTACCTTGCCTCCAGTTTTCACCCTAGTTTCATTTTGAATCAGATCTGCCTAAATGACTATATTTTTCCCTGAGGCAGCAGGAGGAGATACATTCCTGAAGATGCCAGTTTCAGTCCCCAGTGTATAAAATATGCATGCACTGCTCTTTGATTCCTGCCACTAAAAGAAAAAAAGTAACATTCATTCTGCAGAGATAGCATTCAGGTTTTAAATAATGCATTTCTGTATCTCCTCTTAGAACCAAGGACCTCATTTCTTCTAGGCCCATAGCTGACAGATAGGATAGGTAATTGCCCAGGTTACTACATTTTATGTAGCTGATTCATGAGGTCCTGCAGCCCCTGGCTAAAGGAGATATTGCTGTCACTATTCTCAAAGGTGCAGGGAAGGTCTGGGGGTGTACAGAAACAGATGAACAAGGGAGAACTCAGCAATCTCACCAAGCTTTCACATCCTGTCTGTCCCAGGAATATCAGAGAAAAACTGGCAAATTTTGTTGGGTGATTGGAGCAGACTGATCTTAAGACACAACTGGAGGCATAACTGTATAGGTAATACAATTAGAATCAGAGGCCTGAGGACAACAGCACAGTTAACTGGGACTTGGTCATGTAAAAACCCCTTCATTTTGAAGTTTGAGATACTTCACTTACATAGTGCAAAATCCAAACAATGTGAACTACTCCGATAAATTCTGATGCAGCAGATCAGTTAAGTATGTGTTTCAATGTGAAGCTTGTGAGCACTCTCTCATGGTTTAAATTAAGCCTTCAAATGCTTTTCTGTATTGGAATCAGGAAATTAGGTTCAGAAAAAAATCAGAAATCATTTCACAGAGTTTCTGTGAGAAGAATCACCCATTTAAAGGAGGCAATGATGAAGGGAAGATCTTCAGCTGTGATTTCCCTGATTTGACAGCAGTAGCAGCTCTCAGATCTGTGATGATCTGAAGGTGATAGTGAGGTAAGGGCTAGAGAGAAAAGTAGCAGTTTGTTAGATCAAGAGATGTAGCAGCAGAACACAGCTTTTCAGACAGACTCACAAAAATGTTGACAGAGGGGACCTCTGGAGGTTACTTAGGCCAGCCTTGTGTTGGGAACAGAGGTAGCACCAAAACCAGACTAACTCAGTCATTTTAAAAGCCTCCAAAGGCTGACATATCCCCTGCTCTGCAGGCTTCTCTCCCAGGGCTGCATTATCATCCTCCTGGTCAAAAAATTTTTCTGGGGTCCAATCTGGGTGTCTAAGATCCAAACTTGGGGGCATTGCTTTTTTGTTTTAGCATCTGTTCAACCAGCGTTTGTTTTTATACTTTGAAAACATCCTTTAACTAATTGTGCTGGTGCTGTTAGGTTCCCTCATTAGCCTCTTTGCCAGATTAAGCAACTCTGTCTCCCTTATTCCTTCCTTGTAGGAGATGTGCTCTCCTCCTCAATAGTCTGAGTTGGCCTTATTCAGATGTGAAACAGATTTCAAGCCAAGTACAATTTGGGAACAATTTATTTCTGTGTACCTTAATTGTGTTAACTCAGTGTTTTATTTGGCTGTGAGACAAGTTACAGTGTCATTGCCATTCTATTTCAGATAGGAAAATACCCACTAGATCTTGTACGGAGCAGAAAGAAATAATTCAAAGTCTCTGCCTTGAGGTGTCTCCAGTAGACATCACAATTCTCTCTGCCTCATTAATAAAGGTATCATCTACACAAAATTAAAATAGGTACTGGTTGTCCATACAACTAGTATCCATTCTATATTTAATTTACCTCCTTACCCTGTGAAAAGCAAATGAGATGCAATACTTGGAACCACCCTGTCTCAGTATCCTTCTGTTTGCCTTCATTACCAAAGGAAACTTTGTTTGCAGATATGTTTAGGAATATGGCAATAGCAGGAACTTCTAGTACTGAAGAGGACATATAATCTCTGATCCTGGTGTTGCCCTTAGTATAGTAAGGATGATACCACAAAGACAGAACAGAACAGAAAATATACAAAATTAAATAAGAACTAGGAGCATACTTTGTCTCCCTGTTTATAAAATTTAGAATATCTGGATTTAAGACACTTATTATTTTTAAGACAGTTTTTACATTCACAATCTAAGTCATGCTTTCCTGTAATATATTCAGGTGCATCACAAAACAAATTTGGAAATCTTTATCAGATCATTCAGAATTGTCTATCCTTTCTTTTACCACCTCTTCAATTGCACTAATAGCTTCTTGAAAATTGAAAATGTCTGTCAAAGGTTTTGCTTCTCATTAGTACAGTGCATCCTGACATGGTCAGAGATCACTGTTTATAACAAAATCAGAAAAGGCACATCAACATCTCTGATGTTTGTCAAGTATAAACAAAAAAAAAGGAAAGAAATCCAAGTAATGATTTTTTTATCTACTATGAAGAATAACATGCAATTCTCAAAGTTCTTTTGCAGGCCACTTATGTAAAATGTCTATCTTACTCACAAGGCACTCTTCTGAATAAATTCAGATTATGTAAAAGTATTTCCTATAGTAGCAGGGATATAGGTACACCTGGTATATGTTCATCACTGCAGAGGAGAAAAAAATTCAAATCTGCCAGAAATATCCCTGCTGGTAAGGTATCTTGTCCCACTGAAGTTTAAAGCAGCTGTGTTATAGGCTTCTCTCAAGCTACAGCTCCTCTCTAGACAGTCACTCTTACATCCTGAAATGAAAGATGAATTACTCCTGACTTATTTGTGGAACATGACTAGACAGAAAGGAACACTGACTGTAAAAAAAAAAAATAAAAATACACAGAAATTCCGTAGTTTCCCTCAGAAAAACATTGAAAATTATTCTTGTTTAGTCTCCCCTTTAGCCCTCATTCATGAATGTAATTCTGTGAGATCACAGTTCTGTCCTTTCCTAGTAGTCATGATGTGTTTGGCATATTCATTGCTTCCTGCAGTAAGCATTACCCCTGGAAAGCCCAAGATGTCATTAGGCTTATGCGGTTTCTTACTTTACAGCCAAACCCAGCGAAATTACTCTATTCCCTATCTCTTGGCATTAGATAATCCCTGAACTAAAGTTTTTGCTGAATTACTATTTATTCTCAAAGATACCTTTGAACTTCCAGTTGTTTCCAGAGCTGCTCTAACACCTACACGGCTTTCTCCATTCTGCATCATCAGCTTATGTGGTACTAGAGAGGCCATCTCAAAAGGAGAACAGGAAAATTCTCTCTTCATGTTTTGAATGTTTCTTGCTATACCTCCTTAGACTGCCAGTAAAATTACTGGTTACTAGCAGCTGAAAGACCAATGGCCTTTTTTAACCTGGAAAACCAGCTGCCATCATCACCATCAAGGGGTTTCAAGTGGTGATCACTTAACATGTAAGCAAGGGTTATGTTAAGCTGAAATTCCTTTTGGTCATTAGATACTTGAAAAGTTGCCAATTTAAGCCCAATCTTCTTCGGCAGAATTCCACAATTCCTCTAGCTCTAACAATTCTAAATTGCCTTGCGGAAGAAGTGCTGCTACAGCTATTGATCTCAAAACGCACACCATGGTCTTCCGTTGTTTCTTTGGACCCTTTTCCATCAACTCCATTTTACACCATATAAGAACAGATTGTAACCAAAACTGCAATCTAAATAAACTGGATCTAGAGTGCAATGGGGCCAAAGTCCAGGGTGATTTGATCTTGGGCTTTGATCCAGGTGCATCATGCTGATGAGCAAAGAAAATGTATCAGTCAGCTAGTTACAACAAGTCCTTGGCCTGCATATGGAAGCAGAAGATGAGGAGGAGGAAAAAAGGCTATACCATGTGATAATTGGTAGGTGACAGCATGCTGTGTGTGCAGCCTGAGGAAACAGAGATCCATTCAATCCGCCTCACAACAGCTTCAGCAACTTCACTGGCCCACGCACTCTTCCGTCTCAAGCACCCGACGTGTTTCATAGCCTCCAGTCATCAGCCTTGGCGCCAACAGATGAATCATATCTTCTGTGAGTGTCCCTGCTGCAGTAACTTATTATCATTATCATCCTCTGCAGTTAGATAGCACTTGCCAATCCCAGATCTCAAAACACTGCATTAATAGGGATGACACCTGGGATTAAATATCTTGTTTGTAGCCATGGGAAATCAGCTGGTGTTAAGACTAGAGACCACACCTCTACACTCTCCTTAAGTCTTCTAATCCCTAGGTCGCATCACCTGCCCTCATTATGCATGCTTAACAATCAATAGTAAACATTTGCAAGAGACAGAAGAATTTTTCCACATTCCAAAAAGACAGCAGATAACTAATGAGCATAGTTATTTTTAGATTCACATAAGAGTCAGGAGCACTTTTCCAGTGCTTAGTTGGTCAAACGACTTCTGTTTTCTAGCCTAGTAGATGCTTAGTGCTCCTAGAGAGACTACCATTCTGGATTTGACCAAGCAGAGGGATACAACTGTGAGAGCAGTGGTTTCTAACAACTGAGACACACCTTGGCTTTGGTAACTCAAGCCATCAGAGATGCCCCTCTAGACTCAGATCAGTCAGTCATAAAAGCAATATCACCTACAGCCCAGCAGCTTCCTAAGTCACTCTGAGAAGCCTGCTAAATGGGGCCACCTCTGGAGTAGAATGAGCACCGACACCCCTTTCCTCCCTGAGGGAAAGAGAGGGATAGCACAGCAGTGCAAGGCATAGTCCCCAGTACTTGAAGGAAATAAGGAGGAAAGACTTAGAAATAGCCAGGTTCAATCAGAAAGCCGGTTCATCAAACACATTCATGATAACAAAGAAGCAAGTCTAGGGTCAAACCAGGAAAACAACCCACAGTTAAGAGTCAGAATTAGGCAAGAAAAAGATTACCCCTACCAGACACAGTCTTGTAATTACTAAATAGATCCACAGGAAGGTCAAACGGAAAAAAACAAGTCTACAGATCACAATTCAAACTTACATGTCACTGCAGGTACATTGAAGAAGAACATTCCTTCTAGAGAGCTCAAGATAAATATGAAGCCCAAGCCTGGGCTTAAATAGAGGTCCTGAACCTGTGGGCAGAGGGTGTGGATGGTGACCATGTGAGATGTGTTAGGGCCATTGAGGCTATTAATGCACTTCAGGATCACCCCATAGGTTTTCCTAGTCTTTGTAGAGTGTGCTTACGTGTAAAAACATTTCTGCTGCTGGGATCCAAAGGGGCTGTTAAACCCACAGGAGAATTAAGGTAAATACAAACTTTTGAGATATCTTGTCTCAATTGCCCTGCTCAGTTGAAGCAGATCAGCACACAAGCTTTAGGAATTACACATTCTCATAGGGTCTGGTTCTTTCTGGAAACTTCTTGTGCTACCTTTCTACTGGATCTACTCTCAGTGTTTCCTTGAGGGACTATTTCTCTAAATTTTCAGACCAAAACATTGCACCCAGCATGAAACCACTTGTCGGAGGTGATTAGTTGTTTCATTTTTCTCTTAGCTGGCTTATTTGTTTTGGTTTGGTGTAGGAATGTCTTTTTGATCCAGTGATATTGTTGCTTTTTTTTCCCCAGCAAACAGTTTACTTTCCCCAAATAGTGTGTCTGAGAATTTCAGACCTGAACTTCAGACCAATACTTAAATTTGGGGGGTAGAGGGGAGAAGAAATTTCCGAGTTCTAGAAAGTCATTTAAATGATGTCTCTCCTTTGAAAATTGCTTTAAGAAGGGCTGAAAATGTGTAAGTCAAAGTAAAGCATTTCAAACAGGACCAAATTAAATACTTCTGGTTACACTGAGTATTTTTTATTGATCAAGAAAAACTTAAAAGTTAGCATTTAGTGTTGAACTTGGCTGTTACTTGCTTCAATGTTTTCATTTTACCCATAAACATGATAATTATTTATATAGGTCCCATTATATAATTTTTTCCCAGCAGGGAAATCAAGTTTTCATGGGAAGTGACTTAGCAGGATGAAGTATGCCATGCTTCCCTTGGGGTTAAAAGTTCAGTTAACTTTATACCTTGTCATGTTTACTGTACACACCTTTTGACTTCCTGCTCAAACTGCAAAATTATGTCTATAAACAGCATTAAAGTGGGCAAGAAATGTTAAAAAAAATGGAAGGAGTTCTATTAAATGGGTAGGAATGTCTTTTTGATCCAGAGTCTCAGGTTGGGCAGATGGCAGGAGAGTAATACCCCTCTGCTGATGTTCTTTCTGGCTATCCACAGTATCAGGATGCTTGCTCAGTTTGCTGGCCAAGGGATCACCAGTTAGCTATTCTTCACTCTGCTGAAACCCAGCTAATGGAGATGATTAGTGGGGAGATATCTGCAGGAGCCTGTGTGTTCAGAACTGAGTAGTTCAGATCCCACCTCTATCTTCACTTACAAGTGTGTAAATCTGAGTTCATGCCACCACGAACTTAAAGATTTACAGTCACTTATAAGCAGCTTGTTTCACCAGCAGCTAAAGGTCCACAACATCTTAGCCATTGCTGCAGTCTGCACATTGAGAAGTACAATCTCTGTAAAGAGCCAGAGAACCTCTTCCAGTATTGGAGATATAACTTGATAGACAGCATTAAGTATCCAAGACAGGAGAGATCATGGTAGAGGAGAAAACTGTCAATCTCAGATGCCTTTTGTCAGTACTACTCAGCAATACAAACCTGCGGGGTGATACTGCAGGGCACGTACACTGCCAGGGAAGTGTTTACCCGCTTTGTGGCACTCACAGAAGAACTACTAGGCAGATGGGAATCTTGAGGAAGGAGGTTGAGCTAAGAGCAGCCCAGGGTCAGGATATGTCCATTACTCAGATGTAATTATCATCCAATTATCTATCTATATTTTAAAGATACTATTTTATAGTTTCTATCTATTTCAACAAACGTTTGTTCTTTCTTCGTCTCCATGACTGACTGCAGAACTGCAGATTTTGCCTTGCCCCCACCCCCC